>CAJVPQ010000469.1:0-27593 GCA_910591825.1 Funneliformis caledonium
AAATAAACTATATTAAAGTATAAAACTATATTAAGTCTAAATAAAAAAATAATAAATTAAAGTTTAATATTTGTTTAACTTTATTAATTTATATATTTATTTTATAAATTTTTTTTATTTCATAACATAAGGCAAGTTTATTATATTTAATTTAATTATAAAAATTAAAAGTTAGAACTGATTTAATATAATTTGATTTAAATTTAATTTAAACCAGTTGCAATATAAAACTAGGTCTGGTTTTTTAGATTTGAAAACTGGGTTTACTAAATTCAATTAATTACGAAAATTCAAATTTAATAAAATCAGAAATTTACTGATTAAATATATAACTGCTAAACCCATTATTTTCTCATTATTTTGATCAAAATTGATTTATCCTATATATTAGCTTTTTTATTGAACGATCTAAGATTAAATTTTGAATTTGTATATTTTTTTGATGTTATTCTTTTGTTATTTTATATATTTTTTTTTTTTTTATAATACTAATAAATTTTTCATTCAAATTTATTAAACTTCAGCAAATTGATATAATATCTTTCAACATGATAGAATGTAAATAAAAGCAGCTATTATATTTATCTCAACTTTATATAAAAAATATTTATCTATTTCTATAACTTCTGTATCTAGTGAAACATTAGTTTTAAATAAAAGTAATATATAGTAAAATATACTAAATTTAGTGAATTATGTTTTTATTTTTAATTTTTTATCTAATATTTTAAACATATAATTAACTTAATATTTATTTTTTTAATAAATATTAATAAAAAATTAAAAAAGTAATATATTTTATTAATATTATATTGCATTATAAAACTTATCACAATTTAGTTTTTATATTTATTAAAACTGAATACTCAGTTTAACTAGTTTTATTTAAATTCAATTTAAATCTAATTTTTAAATTAAAAAAGTATTTAAAACTAGTTTATAAAAATAAAACTGATTTCAATTTGTAGTAAAAATTTATATTAGTATTTAAAAATTAAATAATGAAGTTATAACATAATTTTATATAATTTTAATTTTTTATATCTAAAAATTTATTATAAAATTATTAATATTTTAATTTTAAATTAAATTTATTTAATTTATAATTTAAATTTTTAAGATTCTTATTATCAGATGACTAATTTTAGTTTAATTTTGATACTATTAATGTGTAATTTTTTTAAATTATGACTGTTAAATACAGTATCAAAAAATTAATTCTTTTATAATTTACATATAATTTCTAAATAATTTATTATTAATTTTAATGATTTTACTAATAGTTTATCAACTTTATCACAGTTTATAAATGCAAGTAGCTTCAATTACAGAGTAAGATTTTTATAGTAATTATAATAAGTTTTATGAAAAGAAAATAAGAAATATTTATTGAAATAAGAAGAAAATAATAAAATAATAAAAAAATAAGAAATATAAAAAAAGAATAAATGCAAGTGATATATAAAATCAGAAAATAATATAATGTTATTTTTATAAAAGAAACTTTATATACTGCTGTTAGTATATTTTTCTAATTTATAAAAAGCCTATTTATATCTTTTTTATTTTATATTTTGATATATTAAATATATTAATTATATTAACTATATTAGCTATATTAATTATATTAACTATATCTGATATATTAAATATATTAACTAAATTAAATATATTTAATATGTTTGACATTATTAACATATAATTCTTGCGAATTATGACAGTTAGATAGGGTGTTTGAGTAATGATTTTTTTAAGTTTATATAGTAATCTAATAGTTATCTCAGTAAGTTAATAGTTCTTTTATATACCACAAAGTATATTCATACCTCAGTTAATCAAGTTCTATTATATATTGAAAAATATATTCAAACCTATGATGAATATATGATTCATCCACTATATACTGCCTAATGTATTCAATACACTATTGAGTATATTTATTTCTATATGTTAAGTTAAAATTAAATGTGAATTATGTTACAAATACAAAGTGTCACAAAAGTTTCAAGTAAATCGAATAAAAATTTATTGGTAAATAAATAAACTAAAAGCTAAAATACTAAACTAAAGAAATACAAAAGAAGAATTAATCACAAATAGAAAAGAGTAGTCTTATACTACTTTATAAAAAGAGGTTATACATAGTTATCGCTGAACTGATCAGATTGCATCTAACAATTGATAGTTACTTTCTTGTCAAGAATTTAGTTTCCTTTATATACTTTTTAATGTAAATCTAATATATCATATATGTTAGGTATGTTTAATATATCAAATATATCAAATATGTTTGACATGTTTGACATTTAGATCTACATTTTCTTGTATTACATAAATTTAATACATTTATTAAGTCAATTCTGTTAACTACATCACTTACGTAGCTATTTATAATATACTATATAGATTAATTATATTACGATAGTCCTGTTACAACATTTTTAATATTCTATATTTTATCACATATTTATAGATTCTTAATTGTTATACTTGTCATCCAGTCATAATACTATTTATGATTGATTAAATTATTGCTGATTGATATTGATTGAATGTAATCAAATATAATTATTAAACATCAATTTGAAACTTAAATTTAATTATAAATTAGCTAAAATACTATCAATTAATTTTAATAAGACAAACAATTTAACATCAATTCAAAATTTAAATTATTATAAATTAGCCTAAAATATTACTGATTAACTCCAAATAAACAATTCAGTATTAATTCAAAATTTAAATAACTATAAATCAGCCTAAAATTAGTCTTAATTCAATATTAATTCAATTAAATAAGCATATAAAATTAGTATAGTTTTATTTAATTAAATTTATCAAATATTAAAATTTTATTAATAATAAAAATCTAATATAAATTTGCAAAAATATAACAAAAAATATTATTAAACTTTACTGATAATTTCCTATTAAAAAATAGAAAAATTCTGCAAAAAAATAATAAAATAATAATAAAATAATAAAATATATTTATTTTTCTTCAAAAAATCTCTTGAAATTATTCTAAATATAATATAACTATTCAAATATCTAAATAATATAAAGATAAATAAATAAAATAATAAAGTATATAATAAAAATATGATTTATTTTCTATTAAAATTGCCTAAAAAATATAAAGATAATAAATAAAAAAAATTGAAAAATTAACTCTAAAATTATCTAAAAAAAATATAATTAAATACTCTATTTTATTAATTTATCCCAAACTTTAAGATGTTTTAAAATCCTTGGTTTTTCAAAATATTAAAAGATAATAAAAAAATAATAATAAAAAATAGAAAATTAAATCTTTAAAATTACTTAAAAAAATATATAAATAATAATAAAATAATAAAAATTGAAATTTTTCCTTGAAATCATTTAAAAAACATAAAAATAAATAATAAAAATTAATTTTTTTCCATCCTAATTTACTTAAAATTATTTTTTACTTCATCTATTATAAGATCTTCTTTATCTTCACTTTCAATAAAAGTATACCCTTTATTGACTTCTATATATTCTTCATTTTTTATAATATATTTTTTAGTCATAGTATTTATTTCAATTTCAGTATCATAAATTATGTCAGTTTGAGCTTTATATAACTATTTTAAGGTATTAACAGAATGCAATCAGTTATAATACTACATATCATCATTATAATTTCATTTTCATTGCATTTAAATAATAATGTAATATTAAAATCAAATACTTTTGGAGAAGATATTTTAGCTAAAAACGAAAATAAGAAAAATATTAGTAAAATATACTAAATAAATTTAAATAATTTAAAAAATATTAAATTAGATAAAGAAAATAATAAACTGCAGCTAATTATCATAAATAATTATATATAACTATAATAGGTTTTTGATATTTTTTTTATCTATTTTACTGATTCTGAATAATATTGAAAATTGCGAGCATTTAAAGTAAAGATTACTGATTGTAATTTATAATTTATTTATTATTTTACTTAAATAATTAATTTATGATCTTTACTCACTGAATTGCTTTTTAATAAATAATAAATAATATTAATTTATTAATTCAAATAAACTTAACAATCAGCTGAGATGTCCTATAATCAGCATGTGATTTGCTATAAATCGCATTTATATACTAGGTAATGGAAACTATTAAAACATCTAAAGTATTCTACACCTTTACAATATATTTCCAGTACTGCATTATAACAATCAGAGTACAAAAATATATATATATTACAAAAAAAATGTATTACTAAATTAATATACCTTACCTTAATTAAAGTTAAATATTATATTTTATAATTACGCTATAATGATCTTTCTAAAATAATTTGATAGATGAATATGAAAAACTGATGATTAAAAAAAAGATTTATCTCCTTTAAAATTTTCTCATATATAAACGCAACCAAATTTTGTGAATAGAATAGGAATTTTTGTATGTTCAATAAGTCCATTTATTTATGAATGATATGTAGTGGATAGTTTATGCTTTACTCCTAGATTATCATACAAAGAATTTAACATTTTATTTACAAAATGTATTTCATGATCAGTGAGAAGTTCTTTAAAGCAAATGTGTTTGCAAATAATCTCTTCATAAAAGAAAAAAATAACTGACTTTACTTTTGCATCTAGTAACACTCTTACCTCTGATCATTTCATTAAATATTTAGTTGTAACAATTATGTATTTATTTCTTCTTTTTGTTTTAGATAAAGGTCCAACAATATCCATTCTAATTTGATCAAAGGTTATCTAACTTTAATAGGATGTAGAGACTCTGTTTACTTATTTTTACCTCATTACTGTCAGGTATTACATGTTTGAACATATTGTCATATGTCTTCATATAGAGACCAGTAATATCTAATTTTTACTTTTCTATAAGTTTCTTCAAGGTCAAAGTATCCAGTTAAAGGATCCTCATACAAATTATATAGAATATCATTAATTTCATGTTTGCGAACTACTTTGAGAGGACATTGCAGTTTCTGTTTATTTTACTTATATAATTGACAATTAATTACAATAAAATATTGTGCTTTACGTTTTATTGCTGCTTATTACTTGTTATCAAAATGTGTTAGTATAGTAAGTTCTGTTAAGTATTAAATCAAACTAAAATATATATCTGAGTTTATTATTTTTGTTAAAATTAAAAAGCCATTATCAAAAGTGATATTTGTTAAGGTTTTTATCCTATTTGTTATAAAATAAAATAAGTTCTTAATGTTGTATTTAACTTAATGTATTTACATTTGTATGTGATTTTCCTAAGCAATTAAGTATTTTCATATTATATCCATTTAAAGTCATAAGCTAACATCCAAGTTTGCCAACTGGGTTTTTCATATTTTTAAAGTATACCTAAGTAGTATTATCAGTTATCACAACAAATTTTCGTCTATATAAGTAATAATGAAAGTATTTAATTGACCAAATTATAGCGAGACATTTCAATTTAGTAATAGAATAATTTTGTTCATATTTGTTAAGAGTTTTGCTAATATAGGCTATTACCTGTTCTTTTTATCATCTTCTTTTTAGGATAAAATAGCTTCAAGAGTATAAGTAGAAGTATTGGTATATAAAATATATAGTTTATCAAGATCAGGATATGTCAAGATTGAAGAAAAAGTTAAACAATCCTTTAAATTTTTAAATGCTTTTTGTTGATCAGTTATCTAATGATAGAAAACATTCTTTTTGAGAAGTCTATTTAGAGGTTCAATAATAGTAGAAAATCCTTTTATAAATTTTCTGTAGTATGAAGCAAGTTCAATGAATCTTTTCAATTGGGTCAAATTCTTTAAAATGAGAAATCCTCTAATTGCGATAACTTTTTTAGGATCAGTTTATATGCCTTCATATATTTCAAGACAGAAAGTTTCTTCTCAAATAAGAAGCATTTTTCTGAATTTAGTTTCAATTCAGATTATCACAAAAATAGAAAAACTTGTTTTAAGTGAAGAAGATGTTCATTAAATGTTTTAGATCTGATGTTAATATTATTTACATATACTACTACATTTTGCCAAAAGATGTCTCTTAAAACTGTATCCATTAATTTTTAAAAAGTTGCAAAAGCATTATATAGGCTAAAAGGCATAACTGTAAATTCAAAAGTTTTAAACCTTATAATGAAGGTTATTTTCTACTGATCCTTTTCTTCTATCTTTATTTATCAGAATTCACTTAATAAGTCCAAAGATGTAAACTATTAGAAACCTGTTAATGTATCAAGCATATTATCGATCCTTAAAAAAAGATAGTTGTTCTTTTTAGTCACACTATTTAGTTTCCTATAATCCACGTATAAATATTTTTTGCTATTTTTCTTTTTCACAACAACTACTGAAAATGTCCATTAACTTTTAGATGATTGAATCAATCCTGATCCTAATAGCCTTTAAATTTCCTGTTTAATGAATTTCTGATTTTGAAATGAGATCCTATAGAATCTTTACTTAATTAGAGAAGCATTGCCTATATCAATATTATATTTTATTACAGAAGTTTTTTCAAACTGATTTTCTTTCAAATAAAAAAATCTTTGTATTACTTTATAAAATTTTTGAATTTTTCTTGTTGCTGATTATGAGTTCACCAGTATGGTAGCTTCCTTTGTCAAGTTTCTTATATTAATAGTATGATTCTTTTGGCATTGCTTTTTCTTTGTATTTCCTTTTAATTCATTATAAATTAAGTTCACTTCTTCTTCTAGAATCTCTTTAGAGTAGCAAAATAATTTATTCTGTTCTTCTTCTTCTATTTCATATTTTTTGTCAGTTTAATTTACTTCAAATTCCTTATTATCTTTTTTGATCTTCTTAATATTTTAACGTGACAGAATTCTATATTTAACTGAAATTTGTATTTCTTTTCTTTTCTAATGAATCGTCATGAGTTTACTTTATAACTTATTTCAGTATAGGTCTTTTCCAACTAGTCATTACCAACTATTATGTCATAAGTATTTAATTCAATCACAATAGTATCAAAAGAAATAATCTGTCCTATTATTCGTAAAAGTAGATCAAATGCTATTTTAACTGACTTTCAACGTTTACCATTGACATTTACTATAATTGTTTCAGATACTTTATCCACTTTTTTTTCTAATTGCCTTAAGAATTGTAAGGAAATAATACATCCTGAAGAACTAGAGTCAACTATCAAAATAAACTCCTTATTATTAATTGTTACTTAACAATATAAAACTGTTAACTTTCAAATTGTAACGTTATATATTTTCTGAAGTACAAGATATTTCTCATTTACTTCAGCTATTTCTTTAGCTTTTATATCCATAGGTTTAATTCCTAAAGGTCTTGCAGTTGTGTTTTTCTCCTGATTATTATTTTTCTGAATAGTTAGATCTTTTCTTTTATTAGGTTTACGAGGTTTTTCAAATATGTGCTATTATTTTAGCAAAGAAGTAATATATAATGTTGAATTATAGAATACTGAATTTTATCCAGAAAGTCATGATTATATAATACCAGTTTATCATATTTTAGGTTGATTTATACTGATTAACTATCAAATTTTAACTCAGTGAAATATAAAAGAATATTTGGCTATTAATCCAATTAATAGAAAATACTATTTGTGATAATAATTGAATGTTTTTAGTATTATTTGGCTGTTAATTCTACAAAATATCAATTATATTTCCTTCTAAATTTTATTTTATTTTGAAATATCTTAGTTAATTTTCAATGTATTGTCAATTGGATGTAAATTAGACATCAATTAGCTATAAATAATATAGGTCAAATTTTAGCCAATTTTTGTATACCAATTGAATGTAAATTAGACATCAATCGGCTATAAATAAGATAAGTTAAATTTTGGCTAATTTTTGGCTGATTTCTGATATATACCAATCGATTAGATTTATTTTTGATAATTTGCTGATTTTAGGCTGATTTTTCATATGTCAAATTTTTTTGATTTCAATTAATGTTGAAGAAATTAGAAAATTATGAAAGATAATGCTAATTTTAATAATTATATATATAAAGAATAGTTATTCTTACTAAAATTTAGTATTTTTTAATTTTGTAAATCAAGGAAATTAGAAAAAAAATTATATGGAAGTGTTTCTAGAAAAATCAGGTTCTGAGAAATTTTTGACTAAAATAAAGAGCTTAATACGTTTTAATCTAATAACATCAAAAATTAAAATGCAATAAAAATCTCAATTTTGCTAAAAAATTTCCGGAACCTGATTTTCCTAGCAATCAACCCATATTAAATATTTCTAATTTTTATTATTAAATATAAAATTAAGGTTACTAAATATATATTATTATCTATCAAAATTCAATCTTAAATGTGCAATCATGTTACATATTTTTTAACCTATCAAATTTTGAAGATATAGGATAAGAATCTATACTTATACCCATGATACAAGTTAAGGATCCCTTTCCCAAAAAAATTCACTTCACGTGACTTGTAAAAATTTGTTGCCGGCTTTTAAAATTACTATGTATTTTTTTATGTCGCATGTATAATCTCTTAATGCCGTAAATGCTGACCAAAAATCATGTGGGGTGAATTCAGGTGCAATTGAATTATTAAAAAGTATTAAGATGTTTTCTTTTAATCAAGTATAAAAGTTTAAGAAATAAATTTTATTAGTCAGCTATTGTATTACCTTGAAAACCAATTTCCAACTCGATATGCATGCAGGGCGAAAACCATAATTTCATCAAACATCATATTTCAAATAGATTGCCGTTATTAGATTTATGCGGCCCCTATACCACTGTGTTGATACACCAATTACACCACTAGAACATTTGTAGAATTATTGGGTTTTTTAGAAGTAAAAAATGATGTAGAAGTCATGTCATCATTTAAAGAATTATTTGAAGATGAAAACGCGTAATTAATGATATATCTTTCGGCTGCAAAGATTCGATAGTATTTTATTTTCAATCACTAAAATTCGGAAAAAAAAAAATATTTCAAAAATTCGATCATATGACTAATGATCAATGGCAAATGATGGTATTATATGATTTATTGTATTGTTAAATTAAATGATCCTAAATGCAACATTATTCAATAAATTAAAAAATATATTCCCTTAAAATAAACATACATTAAAGTAAATTATTCAAATCCATTTCTAACATTTTCATAGATACTATCAGGGAAAAAACAATGATTTGAAGTTTGATCAAGTGCATCTTTACCACCTAATCCATGATATGCCGCTAATAACAATGAACGTTCATTAGAAGTAGGGAAGTCTCCACTTATTTCCCAAAACATTACACCGCGTAAATCGTTTCTTTTAATATAATCGGTCTTTTGATAAACAACTTGTGGATTATCATAGGTTATGAATTCTTTTTTAGATGCACAATAACCATAGCAAGCAACTTTCTTGTCATCAAAGTATTCAATTGAACCTGTACGTGGCAATGTCTTATAATCATATACCCCTTGTTCCCAAGTTCCTTCACCAATTCCATTATATGGGGAATCCAAGCCATTCGTGTTTTGAAATGCTCGACCATACATTGGCATACCGATAACTATCTTATCATTATCTACACCTTGATCGATGTAATATCTCACAGCTTTATCGGTAGATAAATCAACTCCATATAAATTAGATTGATGACCTGTCTTACTTGACCAAGATCCCCGAAAATCATACGCCATAAGATAAAAGATGTCAAGATATTTATTCATTTTCTTCAAATCCATTTTCCGATATTGATCTTCACCGCATGGCATCGCGGCAGTCAATAAAAACTTGTATGATAAATTCCGTGATTGAGAATAATTATCTAATGCCTTTCTAAGCTCCTTTAACAGCTTGACATAATTCTTAGCATCTTCTTCATTTTTAGGGTATTCCCAATCAACTAATAAAGAAAAAAAAGGTAAATCAATAATTAGAAGGTTTGCGTCAAATAAATATTACTACTTTTCAATGAACTTACCGTCTAAACCATCTAAACCTAAATCTTTGAGTAAATTAATAGAGGAGGTAATAAATTTTTTCCTCGTGTCAGGATTAGCAGCAACGGTCGGAAAATGGGTTGACCATGTCCAACCTCCAATTGATAAGGTGACTTTAAGATTTCTGTTCCTTTTCTTTAATAATCCTAATTGTTTAAAATTTCCGTAAAGATTTTTTTTTTCGTCATTCCAAGAGTCCCCGTCAAAATGTTTGTCTGTATCAGCCCAGGCATCGCCTAGAAATACCTCTCCATCCGGTTTTAGGTTTGCAAAGGCATACAAAATATGAGTCAATTTAGTTGCGTCCATGTCGACAACATTATATGCTCGAGCATAAATACTCCATGATGTAAAATAAGCTGCAACAACTTTTCTACTTTTACTCATTGGAGGTATTGGTTTTTCGATAGAAGTTGATAATGGAGCTGATGTAGTAGGTGTTGTTGAAAATGTCTCTTGTATAGGAATTTGATCCGAATGTTCAATTATGTCGGTAGTATTTTCTAAATAAAGCAACGAAGGAATTGTTGTCCAAACAGTTATGCCTAAAACTAGAAATAATAAAAAAATTAAAATATTTGCTTTCGAACTATATTTGTTTTTAGGTTGAGGTGAACTTTCAGAAGTACCGAGTTGTTCGTATTTTATCATTTTTATTAATGTAGAAAATGTATTTACCAAAAAAGTCGGTACGCTAATTTATTTATTCTATTTGTGTTGTACAATCTGCAATTAATGACGAATTTTATAATATAAATAAATTTATTCCTCAAAGTATTTTCTAGCTAACCTCTTTTATTTTAACTAATTATAATTTGTTTTTTACTACCAAGAAAATTAGTTAACATAATAGTAGTTTTATCTACTGCAAAAAATCTATATGTTCAGATTTAGCATTTTGATGAGCATTTTATTTGTAAAAATATTATAATATTTAAATAAAAATGATCAAATGATACTTATAATACTTGTAAAATATGTCTTTATAAATATAAATAATTAAATCACTATTATTTCTCACAAAATTTTTTACTTTATAATGAAATTAATATTATTTATTAAAGGAAATATATTATTATCTTTGTTTAAAAGAGATATTCAAATTATATAATTGCTTTGTGAAAATATTAATCATTTCTCTATAAAAATTAAAAAAAAAAAAAATAGGTTATATTTAGAAATAGATAAATATTTTAATGTTATTTAAATATAAATGTTTAATAAAAATAGATTACAAAAAAAAAAGATAATATAGTTAAATAAAATAAATTTATGATTTTTAATTCAGATAAGAAAAATAATATTAAAAAAAATATATATAAATTTATACATAGTGTATAAATATAAATCATGATAAGTATCTATCTCATTTATATTTATTTACATTATATAAAATAAATATCATTTGTATGCAGTTTATTATGTTATAATAATTAATATTACAACTACATAATATATAATTATGTAATTTATTTATATTATGATAATTATAAGATCTTATAATTAAACATTATACTATTACTTTTCTTCATACTTTCTTATTTATATCTTATATAGGAGGTGGTCAATAGAAAAAAAATCTATAAATTTTGAGTAATTTTAGTTATTAAGCTAGTTTTGTTTACATGATCATGATTAGCAGAGTGAATCAATAAAAAAATTTTTTACTTAAAAATAGATTTTTCCTTTTCTATTGACTGCTTTATATTTATTTTTCATCTTTATTTTTGTTAGTGTTAAACCTTTAAATATAATGATAAATAAAATAGAACAAGAAAATATTAAATATAATAAATAATATAATGCTTTGATTTTAACAAAAATTTACATATATTTTTTTCTTCATTTTGTTCATATTTTATTGAATTTCCTTGATATATTACTATTGTTATATATTTGTTATCTAATTATATAATTAAAAAAAATTTGCCTAATAGATTTATAAATAATTTGCAATAAATTATTAATAATTAGTCTTATAAACAAAATAAATTATCTAACTCTTTAGAATTAGTCTCTAGATTTATTTTCTTAACTGAAAAGATTTTAAGAATTGAATACATATGTTTGGAAGGTTTAACTATAAGATTTAAACTAGTAAAATTATTTAAGATGAGATGCGAAGAGTTACTTAAATTTAAGTCTTATATTTTACAAATCATATTAAATCTAATAAAATAATATAATATTTATTCCCAATGAATATAATATTTTTGAAAACTTAACATAACTTATTTAAAGACAAGTAGTAACATTATAAAAATCAATTCATTTAATAATATATATAACTATCTACTTATCTTAATGATCTAAGAAATAGTTCTATAATTTTGAAAGGTAACAAAAGAAATGCTAACTAACATGAAGAAGTACACTACCTACTCAAAAGTTTAGGACCACTTAATTATATATAAATTACTAATGTTTTATTTAATAAAATTTTAAGCTTAGAAAATTTTTTTAATTAAAATAGTTACAATAAAACCAATATTAGATTTAAATTCTTATTATTAAAAGGGTTATAATAAACTAAATTTTTGTTTAATTTGAATTATTATAAATAGAAAAATCAATTATTAAAGATTAACATTACATATATAAAAATTAAATCTAACCTTACTTTTATAAGTATGATTTTGAACTTTAACAATTGATTTTTTTATTTCTAATAATTTAATTATAATAAAAATTTAGTTTATTAAAATTTTTTTGATAAGAAAAATCTAAATTTAATATTAATTTTATTATAACTATTTTAATTAAAAAAATTTTCTAAGCTTAAAATTTTGTTAAATAAAACATTAGTAATTTATATATAATTAGGTAGTCCTAAACTTTTGAGTAGGTAATGTATATTATTTAAAGATGAATAAATTCAATGTCTATTTATTCTTTATTAAAACATAACTATCTGAATTATCTTATCTATAAGAAAGATATGTATAATACAATTTGTTAGTTTTAATAAAAATATAATCTAGAAGATGGTGATATTTTATAGATGCTTCAATTATTAATAAATAAAAAGGATTTAGATTAAGTTTAGATTATAAAGACTCAATTATAACTAGTTTTATAAAGATTAATTTTTCTTTTATAGATTTCTCCTATATAAAGAGAGTTATATTACAAATATAATGATATTATTATAGTAAATAGTACTTATAATATAAACTGATTTTAGATTATTCTTTATATCATAATTATAGTTAATAATAACTATAAAACTAGAATTATAATATATATAATTATTGAAAAAAATAATAGATACTTATCGGTAAATATTTGATACTTAATGAAACAGATATTTCTTCTTCACAAATTATCTATTCTGATTCTGATTCTTCTTAATCAAGGATATTTATTCTAATGCTTATCACTTACTAACATATTTCACATAGATCTAAACTTTCAAAAAAACTTAAAGAAAAATTAGGTAATTAGTTTAAGGAATTTTATCATACTATGTATATCAGAATTCTCTTTATAAAAAACTACTTAAGCTTAGGTAGAATTAACTAGTTGTATAATTTTTAGTAATAGCTAAATACTATTTGATACTCTTCATTATATTAAGAATTTATAAACAGTTTTTTAGATCTATAAATAATTTATAACTAGTATATAAAGCACATAATGAATTGAATCAATAAATAAATATGTATATAATAAAATAAATTAGTCTATATTATTATGATCTATTGATTAGTATTAATAATTATATTAAAAATGATGAACATTTAGAAAAATTTAAGTTAATCAAAATGTCTTACTTATAATTAGTATACTGATGCTGAATATAAGATTTTTTTAATGAGTAGATACTATTATTAAAGAATTTTAATTCCTATAATACTTAAAAAATAAAGATCACTAATAAACTAATTTATATACTATAATATTAGTTAGATTACAGAATAGTATTATTTGATAAAGATTAAGTATCATTTTAAAATTTGTTAAATAATTACAATTATTATATATTAAACTATATATAACATTTTTTGTAAAACTGATTATAAATAAATAAGTGTGAGAATTAGAGAATAAGAATAAAATATAAAACAGTTTCTTTTCTAATCATTGGTTTCAAATTTACCAATAGAAGAAATTCTTGAAATATGAAATTTATAAGTAATTGATATATAAAAAATCAGACATTATATAATTCTACTTGATACAGGCATACATTTATATACCTGTTTTCTTTAATAAAAAATTAGTATATTAATACTTTTTTTATATTAGTATCTACTCTAGATTTGTCATTTTTTACATTAGCATAATTCTAAATCAATAATATCTAAATTCTAATGTTAAACCAAATAAATCCTATAATAATATTTTTCTATTCTAGTATATAGTAAAACACAATTAAAAGATAATTTACTATTTAAAAATTATATCATATTTTAACATTTTTTTTTATTCAGATTGATTTATATGATTCTTAACCATCCAAATCACCTATAAGATCACTTAAATTTATATATATAGAGTTATCTAGATTATCAAAGAAAATTATTAACTATACTACTAAAACTAACATGTAACATAAATTATTAAATGTTTTAAGACCTTTATTTATGATGTTTAGTGTATACTTAATCTAAAAACCCTTTTAAAATTAATAATCTTATTAATATCAGACATAAAGGATAATCTCAGCTAATTGCAAAAATTGAAAAGAATTTATATAGGAAAAAGTAAATTTTAAAAGATATTAATAATAATAATATAATAGAAGATTACAGTAATTTAAAAGACTTAACAAAAAATGTAAAAGATCAGAAATATAGCAAAAAATAAGCAATATAAGCATTATGTAAAAATATATTTAAATATTATTTAAGTGTATTTATTTAGATGCATTTATAGTATACAGTCTACCTTTAATATAGCAAAGTAACTATTATATATTTTAACTTCATTATAGCAAATTAGTGTGAAGAATTTGAATGATTTGATTAATTACTTTATTATAGAGAGAGAAAATTAACATATTTAATTGGTCAAGCATCATATAATTTATTATATCAAAATTCGCTATATCAAGAGTAAACTGTATATTTATTATTATTACTTTAATTAATATTACAATAAAATGATGTTAAAGTATTATAATATTATAATAAAATAATATAATAGTATTACAATAATAATTATGTATGTAATATAAGAATATATTAAATTATATAATTTATATTTGTACACTTATATATACAATTAATAATAATTTTTTTTATATTTTTGAATTTTTATTTGATTTTTTAATTATCTATTTTTTTTAATTATTTTATTATTATTTATTTTAAATAATTCAAAAAAGTATATTAAATTTATATTTAATAAAATTAAAGTATAATTTAATAAAATTAGTTTTATATTATTAATATTAATATTTTATAAAATTAGATCGATCAGATTTCATTTTTTAGAATCAGAATCAGATCTGAATCTGATAAATTTGTTAAAATTTAGACCTAATCTGAATTTGACAAATTAAATCTAAAATTTAGATTTAATAAATCAGTTTAATTAAATTCAATTTAGATCTAAAAAATTTTATTGAAAAATGATTTTTCAGTTCTAAAGAAAGTTTGAAAATATTTCTTTTTAATAAAAAGATTCTTTTATTTCTAAAAGTAGTTTGAAAAATTATTCCTTTTTAATAAAAAAAAATTTTTTTAATTTTAAAAAGATCTAAAAATTCATTATTTTTCAATGAAAGGAATTTTTTAGTTCTAAAAATATTTGAAAAATCATTCTTTTTCAATAAAAGAAAACAAAATTTTGACTCTAAAAGAGGTCTGAAAATTTATTTGTTTTTAATGAAAGAAACCTTTTTAGCTTTAAAAAAGATTTGAAAGTTTATTTCTTTTTAATAAAAGAAAATAAATTTTCAGCTTTATAAAAAATTTAAAAAATCATTTCTTTTCAATAAAAAAAATCTTCTTAATTCTAAAAAAATCTAAAAATTTGTTTCTTTTCAATGAAAAAAATAAATATTTAATTCTAAAAGAAGTTTGAAAATTTATTTTTTTAATAAAAGAAATCTTTTTGACTTTAAAAGAGGTTGAATCTAAATCTGAATCTAATAGATCAAATCTAAATCTAAATCTAAATCTAATAGAATTTGATTTGTTAGATTCAGATTAAATTCAAATTAATCTGAATTTGTACAGAATATAAATTAATTTAATCAATTTATATCTTTTAAATTATAAGTATAAAATTGTTTATAAAACATTTAAAAAACTTAAAATATTTTAATATCTAATAATTATAAAAGATAGAATAAATTTTATTAGATTTATATTAAAATACATGTAATAATAATATTCTTTTAATATATATTAATTTTTTAATTTTTTAATTTTAATAATTATTTAAATTTAGTTTATTAGATTTATTTTATTAAGATTTAGTATTTTTATATTTTTAAGATTAATAGATAGCAAGATATATAAATTTAAAATTTTAATTTTTTTGAATAATAATTTATTATCTATTATCTTTAAAAAATTATTAGTTAATTACATTTTTTTAAAATATTATTTAGAAAACATTATAAATTTATTATAAAAGTTTAATTTTAAAATAATTAAAAATAATTTTAATTTGTAAATAAAATTATTTACAAAAAAATAATTAAAGAGATAATATTTTTTAATAAGGAATCAATGTCTCTAGTTCAGTTGATAACAATTAAGCTTCTATTGTGAATTACATTGTAATAGTCATAAATTCAGGTTTCAGCCGAAACATAAACTAAATGATTTTCATAAGAATTTCATATGTAATTAAACATGTGAGTATATAGACTAATATGCGTTAAAAACTGGTAGATCAATTTATTAATTTATATTGATCATACCTAAATATTAAGTTTGAAGAACATGTGGATACAAAGAAAGCTAAGGATTGATAGAAACTTAGCCTTTATTAATAGATCTATAATAGATACTGTCTTACGTCTTCAAATTCAGGAGTCCTTATACAAATAAGAAAGTAATTAATCAGTAATTAGTAGATTTAGAGTGTATCATAAGCTGACTTACATGTTGCAACTGTAAGCTGAATCTTATTACCATTAAAGTTAAAGGCTAGGTTCGATTTCTAGGTAAGTTTGACGCTATGGATACAAATTTACTATTATAAAAAAACCTGATTCCTCAATCTCAAAAGTTATTAATAAGATAAAACCCTATAAGTATTAGTAAAATCAGTGCATCAATCACTGTAGCTGAAGTGAGCTTTCTATCCAATTTTGATAATCAGTTAAAATCTGAGTGGGATTTGTTGATATGAAAGCTGAGATCAAAGTCAGTGACTATTAGACTATAATACAGATGGAAACCTTTACTGTGTAGATGTACATAATAAGATTGTACAGTATTCATTTACGTAAGCTCTAAGAAAGGAGATGAACAAGATATTTGCACTTGAGAGTCTGCCTCAACCTATTTTCCAGAGTAAACGCATTTCTAAAAAAAAAAAATATAATATTTTTTAATAATAAATTTTTTAATTTTATTAGAAAAATCAATTATATATAAATAAATTGAAATCAAAATATGTTCAGATTTAATATTAATTCATTTTTTATTTTTTATTTTATAATTTCTCCTTTTTATTATAAATGTTTCATATTAAGTATTTATTTTAAATAAATCTTTATATATATAAATAAATATAAATAATAATATTTAAGAGAACTAAAATAATCTTTTATTATTTTCTTATAAATTTAATTGTAAAAAACAAAAAGTAATTAATTATAAGCTATAAAAATTACAATATTAAAAAAAGTGAACTTTTAAGTAATATAATGATTAATCTTATATTTATTAATTATTTTGATTACTTATAAAATAAAATGTTCTAAATATAAAAAGATACTTACAGTAATTATAGTATTAAGTTTAAAGGATTTTTTTTATTTAGCATTGAATAAGTTTTAGTTAGTAGAAATGATAATGAGATGCCTGATTTTATTTCTAACAAATTCCAAAACAAGCTATAACAATGGTTAGTAATATTACTTTGATTATGATTAATCTTTATCATGATTCTCACGTAAATATTAAATCATTATATATAAATAATATAACTTAATTAAGCCATATTTAATCAAAATAAACAAAAAATATTTGGTAATGAAAGAAATTGTGAGGAAGTTATACGTTAATTAGTTTGATAACTTTTTAAAATAGAAGTCTCATCTCTGAATATTTACTTAAAACACAATATCGTTACCTTAAATTTGCGATTCCATTTGATCTCTAAGAAACAAGGAAAAATCTTTAATATTGTTGATATATATATTTTATGTAACTGTAAACAATTTTCTTGTATAAATTAAGAAACAGATTTTTGATTTCTTTTAAAAATTAGAAACGACCGCTTCTCGAAGCCGTTCCTACATGTGTCTTTCTTGCTGTTTGCCCAAAGGTTAAACTATTTTTGGTTTCATTGACTGAATCAGCAAATGGCGACACGTTGACTAGCATACATACTTTTGCAGTACCACCTTCATAAAAAAAAAAATTATATTAAAAACATAAAGAAAAAGATGTTATCAAAATTAAAAGTTATGCTTACCGAGTGAATATTTTAACAAGTTTGTCAACATCGAGTCACGATAGTTTACGTAACTCGCTTTATCCTTAATCTGTTGAATCACTGTCTTAAGGTCACTCAAGGATTTATTGATATTTTGTGTCTCTTTTAACTGATTGCCAGTCGAGCCTGATTTATCAATGTTTTCGGATCCTGCCAAATCAATGAGGCTTAAAGAACCTCGACTGCTAGCATTTCCAATTGGATATTCTCCTTCTAAATGAAATATAAATACACCATGACTTCTTGATGAAACCAAATTAGAATTAGTTGAGGCCTTGGATCGACGATTTGAAGCTTTGCGTAACAAGCTTTCCATATCTTCCTTTCGGCTGACCTTGCCTACATTTATTATCATTAGGAAATAATATATATGCACAATATATATTTGTGTTTGTTTATTTATGAAAACATAATCGATAAATCGATAAAATAAAAATATTACGTCTTTCAGCATTCTCTACAATTGTCATGCGAGTACTTTCGTTGTACATTATCTTATATAAATCTTTGCTCTCCTTGTATGTTTTCTTGTGTAACTTCTTGCGCTCATTGTTTGTCTTGTTCTCATCACCAAGTAGGTCCTGAATTGTCTCATTATAAATTTCAACATATTGAACGTACGCTTCGAATTTCCATCCAAGTTTTTCTAATTCTTTAATTTTATCAAAAATTACATCAATGGCCCGAGGGATCATTCCTTTCTTTTCTGGATTGTTCACGTCACCTTCCATTGTATAGGTTTTTCCGGATCCGGTTTGCCCGTAGGCAAATATACAAACATTATACCCATCGATAGCTGATTGTACAAGTGGAGAAATTTCGGAGAATACTTGATCTTGGTCTGCTTTTTGATCGAAAACACAATCGAACTTAAATGTCGAGGTGTCAACTTTCGTACGCCACAAAGACATTCTCTCGGTGGAAATTTCAATAGAGCGCTTATCATCAGAACATTTTAATTTAGCCAGTACAACGTCGTTCTCTCCATCAGTACATGGACGGACACGACACATTACCCGAATGTTACCCTTAAGGTCTAGGAGTTGATTATGCAACTCCTTTCGGGTATTTTCTTCTGAATTCAAGCCATTGTAACTTTCTTGAATTTGCCTAAGACGAGACTCTTGCAATGATTTTTGCTCTGCGATTTTTTCATTCTTGTATCTTAAGTCTTGATTGAGCTTTTGTACATTTTCGTGGAGCCTATTGTTTTCTTCATTCATCACGTTGAGTTGTTCGTCAAGCACCTTGAGTTCTTCAACATACGAGTCGGCTTGTTTCTATGATAATAGTTATTGATAAATAAATAAATAAATATATATATATTTTTTTTAGGAAACGGTAAATAGAATTTAATTACCTTTGATTGTTCAATATCCGCCAACATTATGTCGCAATCAAGCTTTACTTTTGTTAATTCATCATGCAACCCCGGGAACTCAGCTTCTATTGCTTTGTTGTATTCTTCAGATTCAGCAGCTTCCCGCTGAATTTCGGCCAATTGCTTTTTGTGCTGTGCAATTTCTGAACGGAATCTGGCTAATTCAGCTTTATTTAAATTGGCAGAATATACCTTGCCGGTAAAGTTTCCTCCCAACTCATATGGAACCGGCCTTGTACCAGGATATGATGTTGTAGCATTTTTATGGCTAACAATCGATTTGTTTGATCGAAGCACGGGCTTCGAAGAGATAGGAAGCGTTTTAACAGTACTATTATTAATAGTTACCACCTTGTTTGAATATAAAGGTCTTCTTGGAATTGAAGCTTTCGTTAAAACCTTTTTAGCAGTGACGTTTTTTGACAAATTTCTTTCTGAGGTGGAAGCATTACCAGTAGTAGAACTAGAGGAAAATTTTCTTAAAGGAAAAAAACAACGAACGTATTATTAAATATATCGGGATTTCTTTAGACGTAATAAGTAATTATGAACCTGTTATAGGTAAAAAAATTTAAAAAACAACTTACTGTTTTACATTTCTACTGACCAATATTTCTTCAGGAGCTCGCTTGCGTTTCGAGTTAGTTTTGTATTGCCTTGTCAACATTTTCAGAAAGGAATGGAAGCTTTGTAAAAAATTGTTCAAGTAACAAACAGCGCAAGAGGTTTTATTTATTTTTATTTTATTCGGTCTTCGAAATTGATACAACTGCAAATTCAAAATAAATATGAAAAATAAAAATTGTTTAATAAACAAATGTATATAATTAACGCGTCTTTTTCATTGAAACCTGTTTGAGGCGCATTTTAGTTGTTGACGTCAACTACAGTTGACCACATGATTAGAATTTTGCAATATTACAAGTTGATTAGATTAGATGGTTTTGCATTATAAACATTATCAAGGAATTGTAGTAGCATATTTTGGTTTTTTTTTATAAAATGAACAAAAATACATATAAACATATTTATAATATCTTTCCAAATATATATCTATTTAATCAAATGAGACTATTTACTACTTTTTTGGGGGGGTTCACTTATAAAACACAACGTCCACTAATTTTTTTTTTTTGTAATGGTCAATTATTGGAGAAAGAAAAAGATGGTACACTATTAAATGAATGAAATATAATAAGTAAGAAGGATAGATCAATGAATAATAAAAAGGAATGTGAAGGATGAGAATTTGCCGAGTGATAACTTGATTTGAGTTAAAAATTGAAAAGTAGTGATGTTGTATATATAAATAAAATAGTTTATATCCAATGTTCATAATGATTGAATTGTCAACAATTCGTTTTTTGGCACATTAATCACATTCAAAGACGAGTTTTAATTTAGACCAAAATCCGAATGTGTCAAGTAAGATTGAGTATCGAGATAAAATAATAAATAATTAATATTATAGGAAAAACATGATTAAGAACTCATTGAAGTTAATATGAACCAATATAAACAGAAAACGAAATTTATATTTGTACATACTATGAACAAAGAAATGCAATAAAAAATTTATCTTACATCACTCTTGCCGTAAGTCTTGGCAAAAGCAACACCTCCGTTCACAATGACTCGACATTTCCATTAGTAATCTTTGAGTGCACCCTGAGATATATAGTGTCCGCCTTGTCCAAGACCCGACACTGGTCCTAATGGATGATGTGGGCCAGCGTTTGCCCCTGTTGGATATTGGTGGTGTAATTGCTGCAATTGTGCAGGAGTTGCACCCAATCCAGCCAAAGCACCAGCTGCTAAACTATTCACACCAGCACTACCAGCCCTTGAAGGTATATTATCGAGGCCCATCAGACTTGCCATATTCATTGAATTTGCTGCGAGATTTTGTTGTGCCACAGCTTGTTGCTGTTGTTGCAAACCTGAAGGTGCTAACGAGGAAAGATTGGCCGCTGCTGAAGAACCGCTCATACTACTCATATTACCCATCATGGGACGTTCTTCTAACATATCATACATAAGAACAAATTCTTTTTTGACCTTTTCCCATGAATTTGGGTCGAAATAGATATAGTTCCCACGTTCGTAATTCTGCGTCTTTGCGATTGGTTCTGTGCCTAACTCTTTTGTTAGCCAGAACCGATACTCCTTATGATATCGCCAATTACGATTATATCTGTTGATAAATTAAACCAGCAGTATGATAGAATTAATATATTAAAGGGTTTGTTCTTCTATATGTAAAACATCTTAAACTTACAATTCTTGAGCTGCGGTCTCTTGTAATATGTCTCGAGGCATACTATAGAAAATATAAAATAGTGTTTCTTCTGAAAATGACCCTATTTTCGATTGAGCTGGTGGTGGTGGCTGAACATTATAACATGATGGTAAATGGTATTCAGGCTCAATTAAACCGGCAATTTGATTATTTTCTGACCAAGGTGACGTAAACGTTGCGTAGAGTACACTATAAAAAGTAATATATTTATGCATTCATAAGTTAATTACTATTCCTGGTTTAAAGCCCATGAAAAACGATAATGTTAAGATCTACACATACTCTGGAGAATTTAAATTTAATCCTAAAGTTGTTAGATCACTCCCTAACGCTAACATGCTTAAATCAGGGTCGGTCATTCTTATTACACTTAATAAACCGAGCAAACCAAATTCATCGGAAGCAACAGACGATGGTGAAGATGATGATTGGTTTAGCGAAGGTGCACCACCTAAAGTTGATTGTAAATTGGGTATACCTATGGGTGGCGGATATGGCGTACCCGTTAAGGTTGATGTTGTTGAGTATGGCGTTGTTTGATTAGCAGGTCCTGTTAATGAATACGGCATCATCAAAGACGACGAAGGAATTTGTTGCATTATTTGTACACTACCTCCGGATTTTGTAGAGAAGTTCTACAAATTAAAATTTTGATTGATTTGGTTTTTTTTGTTTGTTTTATTCGATTCGGTGAAAATAGAAAAAAGTTTGTTTTGAAAATTTCATTATATAAAAAATCATATATATTTGCCGGTAAATAAATTTTGTAAAATTAAAAATTACAATAAATGGTACGATATTTTGTGTGTTGCAATTACACACACACCTTTTTGTCTTGTTCGGACACGGAATTCACTTGTGGTTGACTCGGTGGTCTTATTCCGCCTGAGGATCACATCAAAGGAGCAAAATCTTAATTTTCGTATTCTGCACAAATCCCAATTATTAAGAATCAAACTTAACTAATATCCCCATATTTTAATGTTTAAAATTTAAATATGGGTAACATACCATTGCTTATCCGACCATCTTGGACTCCTGATGATGAAATATCCGTCGACATACTATTTCCATTGTTTAAACCATCCATACTATTTTGTTGATGATGGTTCACCAAATGATGTTGCGATACTCCTAGCTGTGAACCAACTATTCCACGATTTCCTGAATTACTTGTTGCACCAGGTAAAGCAGGAAAATCATCAATCGTAAACTCCTGCGTTGGTTGTTGATGATGCATAGACCTGTTATCATTCGAAGTAGCATTCGTTCCTGTTTGCGCCGTATTTGCATAACTTGAACCCATTCCCGTTGCAGATGAATTATTCGAAGTTGTATTTGCACTTCCTAAAGCAGGAAATTCGGACATATCCAATGTGTCATTCTGTTGAGGATGTACGCTATGTATTGCGTTAGGATATGATGATGTAAAATTTTGATGCCTTGCTGAAATGGTTTGAGATGCTAAAGAAGAACCTGGAGTGAAATTCCATGACGGTACATTAGATCCTAAATTAATATTCGATAATATTATAATTAATTAAACGAATTGATCAATTATAATAATTTCTTGAATTGCTCATTGTTTAACATTGATCTTTTGAAAATTTCTTAGATCAATGTGGAATGGTTGAATTTAAAATTAAATAAACTCTCGATATAATACCAATCCTCCCATTGGCCCTAGATAATAACGAATTTCCTCCAGCGGTCCTTTGAGGCATCGATGTTGGAGGATATGCAGAATTAATTGGCCCCGGTCGATTAGCTTGTTGAGCTGGATTTACGACTGCTATAATTTAAAAAACAGTCAGCATACTTGCTCTGGCGAATAAATAAATAGTCAAAAATAATAATATTGAATAGCTCACCAGTCATACCTGACCGATTCATCAAGCCGCCTCCTGGTTGTGGACCAAATCGATTAGGGTTAGTAATTGTTTTAACGATATTACTGTTGGCAGGCATGGAGTCTTGTAAAGATTTTTAAAAAGAATACTGTTAAAGTTTATAATAAATGGAAAATTTTTTTTTATAATGAAAAAAATACTTACTTAGACAAAAAAGAGTAATAGTGTTGCGTTTTTTTTATCGGTTAGCTTTAAAAAATATTTTGAGAAGGTTGACGAGAGAAAAGCCAACCAGTTTGTATACTTTGTGTAAGGGAGCTTGCTATCTGGTTGTCTATTAATACAGTCTTTAATTGCGACACAAGAAAACGTCACAAGTTAAGAGCAAAAATTTTCTATGAAAAGTTTAAATCACATGACTTAATACACTTCAGTTGATCAGAAGATCAGCTCGCGTGGCGATATGATCAACAAATAAAGGCGTTATTGTCACGTGAAATTGAAGATAATATATTTAGTAATTATAGAAAAGAATTTTATTATTTATTTAATTAATAAAATAAATTTTTTACTCATAATATAATCTGATTATTTTAAATCAATAAATAAATAAGCCTTTTCATTCAAAAAAAAAAAAAAATCAAGTCTAATCAATTTTTATATTTTATATTTAACAACATTTATACAATTGGAACTTTTTATATTATTTTTATTATTTTGCAATTATTAATCAATTTTATTAAAATATTATTTTATAATAAAAAATTTATCCTTTAGATTTGCAAATAACTTTGCCTACTTATTTACTATAATTTTCATTCTGATTTACTTTATGAAAATCAAAATATTTTTAAATACTGATATAAATAGTAATATAGAGAAAGTTAAAAGAAATGAAATATATCTATAATTAATTAGAATCAAATAAAAAAAAGAGAATATAATGAACAATATAACATAATATATTAATTCAACAATTACTACTATTAATTCTAAAACTAATGCAACTATATCTAAATAATATTCTTATTAAAAAAGAATAGATAAAATAGAAGATAATTTGAAAGATTATATTAAATTTATTAATAAGTTACAACAGCATACATAATGTAGTCATTCGTATTGTATCTGCATTAACTGATTAAAAAAATAAATATGTAAATTTAAATATTTTAAGAAATACAATAACCATATATTTATCTATAAAGATAAGTATAGATAACAGAAGTCATACTAAAGAAAACAATCCTTATATTAATTTATAAAATCAGATGTAATTATAAGAATGGTATATAAACTTAAATCTAAAGATAGCGCTGCAACTAGTTGCAACTATGTAATGCTTATTTGTTATTGGTTGCAACTAGTTGCAACCTTGTGATACTTATTTATTATCAATTGCAACCAGTTGCAGCATCAACTTTACTTAAGTCTAAAACTAGTTTTTAATATTCATGTAATATTGTAATATATATCTAAGTATATAAGTAAAACTGAACTTAGTTCAATTACATTTACAAATATCTTTAATTAGATTCTTAATAATAGTAAGTTTGATGATCTTACATTTATATTAATTCAAAAGTTTTTATTTTATTTACTTAAGAAACTTGTTATCTTCTTTTTAGCATTTTATTATATTATTCAAATTATCTATTCGTAATGTTAAATTTAGTGAACAAATACTAAGATAGATCTATAAAACATGAAGTAATAATAATAGTATAAAATTTAATCCAATCAAAGATGTAAAATGAATGATATAATTATCTCTAAAAAGTTATTAGAATTATCTTAAAGATCTTAAAGAATTTTTATTATTTAAGCAAATAAATTATCAAATAGAATTTGGAGAAGATACAACAAAGAAAACATCATATACATATAGTCATAATTACCATCTTTATATAATAAAGATTAATAAGAAGAATTCTGTTAGATAAAGGTTATTCTTTATATTTTTTATAAAAGTATACAGTTAACTCTTTTTATAATAAATTTTGATATAATGAATTTTACAATACAATGAATTTTCAGTATCAGACAGATATTTAAATATAAAAAAACTCTTACTATATTGAATTTAATAATTAAAAATTTATACTACATTTAACGAATTAAAGTTAGAAAAATTTATATATAAAATAACTCTTTTTATAACGAATTTTTCTATAACAAATTTTTTTTTGATATAACAAAGTTTTGCTTAAAATGAATTTTACTAGATTTATGTATATAAAATTATATAGTTCTTTGTACCTAGTTTTTAAAAAATGAATAAATATTTGCATTACACATTGTATCTTATATTTCATATTTTTTTTACATATTTTATATTTTATACATTTTTTTCTTTGCATAATGCCAATAATACTAAAAATAAACTCAAAGAAACAACTTAATCAACTTATTAATAAATAAGATGAACCTTTAAAAAAAAATAGTTTCTTATAGCTGCATAAAAAAAAAGAATTTTATTTGAAAAAAATATCATCACCTTTTTTAAAACAAAAAGACTTGGCTAATGAATATGATATTAGTGAAGGCATGGTAAATGATATTTTAAAGGAGAAAGACTGTTGGCTTTCTGTTAATACTAATTCATATCAAGCCAATTTGAAATGTGATAAGAAAACTTCATTCCTTTTTGTTGAAAAAGCATTAGTAATATGGGTAGATAACACACTCAAAACTAGCCTTATTATTACTGACAATATTCTTTTAACAAAAGCCTTGAGTTTTGCTTTTTTATTAAGGGAGAATAAGTTTAAAGGGTCTAGTGGTTGGGTGGACAACTTTAAAAAATAACATAATCTTAAACAGTATGTTATACACGGGAAAGTCACAAGTGTGCTGTTCAAAAATTTTAAAACAATGAGAGAGAATCTCTGATAAATATTAAAAGAATATAGTTCTAAAAATATATTCAATTGTGATAAAATAGAACTGTTTTAGAAGATAAAACTATATCGAATAATATTCATTAAACAAATATTAGAAAAGAAATAATCAAAGGATCATATAACAATCCTACTCACATATAACGCAACGGAGAGTGAAAAGCTGACACCTTTGTTTATACACAAATATGAAAATCCTAGGGTTTTCAAAAATATTGATAAAAAAATGCTTTCAGTTGAATACTATTAGAGCTAAAAAAGTTAGATGTAGATTTAAATTTAAAACAATTACATAAAAAAACTCGATACAAAAATGAGAAGACAAAATTGAAAAATTATTTTTTTTGTGAACAATGCTTCAACACATACTCTTTATGAAATTATCTGCCTGATTAACATTACCATTCAATCCCTCTTCCTAAAACCACTGCACACTTCTAACCTTATGATCAAGGTATTATAAATAGTTTTAAGATAAGAAATGTAATTGATTTAATAATTCTTTAGTTAAAATATAATTAACATTAACTTTATTTATACTTAATTCTAATT
>CAJVPQ010000470.1:0-27550 GCA_910591825.1 Funneliformis caledonium
TCACCCGTGATTCCTTGAGTAATTGTCTTAGTTTTATTTACCCCTTTTGAGATTTTATTTGAAGCCACGAAACCATCATGACATTTTGGTACTCCTTATAAGGAATGGAAATAATAACCAAAAAATTATCAGCACGATTAAAATCAAAATATTGTATTGAAAGTATTGTATTGATTTTAAGGTGTAAATCTCTGAAACATCTTTCTCTAAAATATTATTGAATTCTTAAGTCGATTCAACTGGTTGAATTATAGATTGATTGATAATTTAGTTAGAATTATATATTTTATTAGAAACTTAAATACATATTATGTAAGCTGGTATTACAGAATATATCAATTCAGCAGTTAAAGAAGAATGATAAAATGGAAACTCTACAAAGAAGCAGCTTAAGTAACATTAAAGCAAGCCTTTAATTGTGAAATGAATTTTACTTGAATGATCATAATGCGAAAAACTTATGAAATTGAAGAAGTTAAATCATATGATATATTATGCAATATAGTATCATTTGATGAAATGTCTGAAAAAGAAACACAAGAGGAAAAGAAGATGATAAAAATATAAAAGGACTATTCTCTAAAGACCTTTTAAAGGATGTCAAAAGTCAAAGAATTGAAGATATTTTTGAAGAAATAATTCAAGTTCATTAAAACACTTTTGTAAAAGATAATGAATCTAATGCAGATGATAAACCAATATGTTCTTGTAATACTATAATTCACATGAATTATGACAAAATCCTGAGACTATTAAAATGAAATTGAAAATTAGTTAATAAGAAAACAAAGTTCAACCATAATGAACAAAATTACTGCGCCACTAATTTTCAGATGCTTTTATGAAAAATAACAAAGTCTCAGAGGTGATTTTCTCATGATCTACTGATTAGAAATTCGAAATATTAATATCAACGTGTTTACTGAGTTAAGAGCTTCACAATAGTATAAATTTTATTCTGAACAGACTACTGGATGCTGAGATAATTGAAGTAATACAATTATTTATTTTGAGAAATAGAACATGAAACACCTTGAATTCAAAAATCTTTGAAAATAAAATAGGATCTTTATTTTGGAAAATTGATTAAATTATTTTGATCATATGAAATAATGACATATGATGAATTATGAGAAGGATGTAAAGAAAATTTTAGCGAAGAATTAAAGATGATCATGTAAGAAATTGAACCTCATATACTATAATGTATAAGAGACTAATTTGAATTGAATCTGAGTACTGGTATCACCAAACTCCAAAGTTTATTTGATTATACTAAGGACATATCATACAGACTACAGCAGATGTTAGAACCAGTTTTATGCAAATATGTGATAAGCCTAGAACAATATGATCTGATGATAAAAAGAAAATTTTAAGTGAAAATAGGAATGATGAAATATAAATTGTTACTAGAAAAAGTAAAAGGGCAAAGATGCAACAATGTGCAAAATTTTATTGAAAATAGAAAGATAATAAAATATATCAATATAGAAGAGAAAAAGAAAATACATTTGTAAGAAACTATTTATAACAACTATTACTAGCTATAAAAGATAAAAAGAGAGAGCGTAATCTATAGAACAGCCAAAAGGTAATGGCAAAGCATAGTTCTATGACAGGCAAAATGCAAATGACATCTCTCCCTGAAAAGATATTTAGTAGAAAATTAATCATTAAGAAGCACGTGATAAGAAAAATTAAATTCTTCACTTCTCTGATGAAGTTGCTCTAATATTCTTTTAAAGTTTCTTTAGATTTGATCTAAATTATTCTGAAGATTTTGAACTGATTAGACATCTTCATAACTTTGGAGGTGATTAACATCAGCTCTTGCACAATTGTATTAAAATAGAAGGCTCTCATATTCTACTTCAAGATCTTAATATCAACGTCTATTGTGAGATAAATAAGAAGATAAATGATAAATTTCGTTAGATAAACTATCTACTTGAGACAAAGAGGAATTTAATAGTTGTTGAAGCCTATGATTTTCAATATCAAGTTCATCTATTCTTTGTTATCTTGTCTCTTCTTCTTGATTTTGAAGGTTATATTGGCAACGTGAGAAAAATTGCTTGCGGAAACTTTTACCCATATTGAAAAAATATATATATATATATATATATATTGAAAAGAAGAAATTTAAAATTTTGCAATAATTTTGGGAAGAAAGAAAAATTTGGAGAAAAATAGAAGGAATTCTTGGATAAATATTTATAATTAAAAGAAGTGGCTATAAAAAATTCTCAAGATCGTGAGAATTATTTTCTTGCAGAAAATAAACAAAAATCCATTGGATTACATTGGATAATGATCATTGCATGAAAATCTATAGAACAAAAACCTGTTTAAAATTAGCGTAGTTGATCAACATTACTAAATTAGATGATCACGCAATATTTGCATAGTACATTTTTGATCAATATTTCTTTATTTAGTATAAAATTCAGGAAATTTTCATAAACTGCATAATTTTAAGAGTTCAACAAAATGCATGCATGAGAATCAAGGAATATAAAAATGTTAGTTTTCCTGAAAAAGAAACTACTTACAATATTTATATGGGTTATGCATTAAGAAAAGTTAAATGACATAATCAGTTGATTAAAAATTAATTTTAGATTTGTGTTCAGTAATTTTCTCGTGGTAGATTTCTTAAATATTAGATTTTAATGAACTTTACTGATATAGAAAGAGATTAGTTTATCATATTTGAAGATCAAATTGATATTATCAAACCACTAAGTATATAATTTTATTTACAAATGATTGATAAATACACAATTCAGCCATAATTACCAATTTAACCTAACGAACCACCAGCGAAGAAAAATTCCATGAAAAAGTCCAAGTAAAAATAAAAATCCCAACCACCATCCAGACCACCCAATTGAAGTTAACACCTGACCTTCTCACAAATCTTTATAAAATAATCACTGCTTCAAAAATACCTCTTTTTGATGTAAGTTTTCAACTTCTAGTGTATTTATTCTTTATATTAATAGTTCTTCACAAGTATTTTAATCAGCTATAAGATATGCTAGCCTATCTGCCATTAGTAATCTTCCTTTTTCTTCTTCCTGTACTTGAACTTGTAGTTCAGTAGCTCTTTGAAGTTTATTTCTTTGAAACGTGTGAAAAATTTTCATACGTTCAGTTTTCTTTTGAAAAGAATTTTGAGAAATATTTGAAGAAGGCATTGTTAGATTTAAAATGTTTGAAAAACTTTAGGAAAAAGGTTGATTTTGAAAACTCAATTAATACGCGTAAAAAATTAATATTTAAAGGAAATAATTAATCACGTGAGCTTAATCAAATAATTATTCAAAATTGAAGTATTTATATAGAATTTTGAATTCCATAATTCTAAAAATAAGCAAATTTTAGCCCTATATAACATTAAGAGAGTATATGTTTGTAAGGTCGAATTGCAGATAAACTATGAACAGCGGAATATCTGCACATAGTTCTTTTTGTAAAATTTTTAGAATAATTATTTATTTTTTTATTTTATTTCGAAGGAGCTCAAATCTAAGAAGAGGGAAATGTGATGGGTGAAATTTTAGATAGATTTAATTAGTAGAAAATGAAGTCCATTTTATTGCTATGTAGATCTTTTATGAAGATTAATTTGTCCATTTTATTGCCGTTGATCAATTATGCAAATCATTAGATGTCAATTTTATTGCCTTTGATAATCATGTAGATCATAGATGTTTATTTAGTTGCCTGCAGATCTGGCAACTTTATTTCCTGCAGATCTGTCAATTTAATTTCCTTTGAATATTTTTAGTTTGGTTTATTTAATTATTTAATATATATAAATATCTTTGTATTTTTATTAAGTTTCATTACCTTTCTGGTAAAGGTAACTGACAAGATGTTAATCTTTTAGGTACTGGACTTATATATTATATTAATAAAGGAGTATAATTAACCAAGTATAAAACTTATCTTTCGCAAACCCTTTGAAACTGTTATAAATTATTCGTGATCCATTGCATTTATGCAATCCCTTTAATTATTGTTAGTGAACTTATTATATGATATTGTATTGATTCGCTATATTGACTTGGAGTCTCTGAAGCGTAATCTCTAAAATATCTTTGAGTTAACTTTGTGTTTATTTTGTGTTTACCTCACGTGATTTATATTGAGAATAATTCTTCGACTTTATCGTGAATCCTCACCTGTGATTCCTTAAGTAATTGTCTTAGTTTTATTTACCCTTTTTGAAATTTTATTTAAAGTCATGAAACTATCGTGACAACGTCATTAATGTTAGCATGAATATAATAGCTGATTATTCTAATTTTGACATGTTCTTTTAAAAATAATCAACGTATATTAGTCTTGGGTCTGAAGTGAATAAAGATGCAATGTGTTTATCCCATTTTTTGGAGATTAATAGATTAACTCCTGCATAAGGTTGTGATGAATCAGGTTGGCTCCAAAAAGTAGTAAATTGTTGATTCTGTTTGTGTTTAAAAAGCATAGATGTCTTATGATGTGTTTCAGTGAGACCAACAAAATTAACTTTGTTATGTGTAAAGTGTTCTATGATTTGAGAAGATTTGATTGGGTCTGTAGAATCATTGATTCCTCTGATATTGTGAGTAGCAAAAGTAAGTATGTCTCCTTTGATTATATTGGTGGATAGAGTATTGTCTAAATGGGAAATGTTTTTGTCAATTTTATTAATTATATTTTGTCTATTTTCATGAAAGTGAGCCACCTGGTTATTTAAAAATGAATTAATGTCATCATCCATAAGATAGGTATTCCGGTTATCAGTAGGAATACTATTCATCTGTGATTTTCCTGGTGTGGAGTATATTATAAGCAATGAGCCATATGCCCATCATTATTGGTGAAGGCAAGGAATTGTGAATCTAATTTGGCAAGATGGAATTTGATTGAATCCAACTCTTGAAGTTTGGATAGAATTAAAGCTAGTGGATCAGAGTTGTTGTTGTTACTATTGTTGTTAGACCATCGGTTTCGTCATTACAATAGTTTTCATCGTTTCCATCATTTTCGTAATTTCGGCCAGACGATCGCTAATTCGCGTTAAGGAATTACAGCTCCGTTTAGCAATGATCTACAGAATTATACTTGATCATTCTTTTTGAAATATCTCGTTATCTATTGGTCCAATCAGGTCGAACTTATATTCGTTGGAAAGCTCTCGTCAAGTAATACTATTTCCATCGAAATATTGATCATTAGTTCAAGAGTTATTCCATTTAACAATATCATAATTTTCATATCATTCTAATGGAAGATTTTAAAATAGACATAAATAAAAAATATAGATCCAAACTTCAAAAGCAGCTGCAAAATTTCCTTCATAATATCATTAACCTTGATTTCATTCACACTCTCATCCCCTTTCAATCTACATACTCCCCTATGTTCTGTTCCTCTTCTTCCTATGATTCAACTTCCCATATAGACTACATTTTCACCTTTATCAACCTATCACATGATCTCACTTCATTCTACATTCTAAATGACTCCTATTATCTTTATTCAACTGATTACTACCCATTACTGATTACTCTTTATAAAAAAATTTTTTTTTTCCAAACATTCTCAGCTTATCAAAAGCAACACAAAATCATAAAACAGTCCTTCCTTTATCTTCATTAAGATCTTTTTTAGATAAAACTGACCTATTACTCAAACAAAATACTAAATTTAATGATATCTTCATCTAAGACCTTTACACTTCTAACAATTTAATCAATGAAGCCTGAGAGTTTTTTGTTCAAACTGTTATAAAGTCAGCATTTAAACACATCCTAAAACAAACTACATCAGCTCATTACAATTCCTTTTACTCATGTTTAAATTTCTCAATTCACAAATAAATCAACAAAATTTAAAAACTTTATTATTGATGCAAAATTTTTACCCTATCCTCTTTTTTTTTCAACATTACTTCACAAAATTTCTTTCTCATTTCATTCACAGATCACAATTTTATTTTTAAAACTGCAGCTAAATATTTTATTTCTTCTAGTTTATTAGATAACCATTATGATAACAACTACCTATTTCTATATTTACATGAACTAAAACATGACATTCTGAAACTATTACATGTAAAACAACTTATCATTAATCAAAAAGAAAATAATGATTGTATACATCAATTCATTCAAAGACGTGTCAATAATTTTAAAGATGCTTCTACAAAAATGATAGATTCCTTTTTGGAAAGAAACAAAAAGACCATCATACTAGACCGTATCTTGATAAATCATAATACACCTGATCAACATTTAGCTTTAGATCCTGATACTATCAAACTTCATACTATATAACATTTCCAATCTGTCACTAGCTCTACAAATAAAAACGTTACAGATCTAAGTAATAACAATTTCTTTTCAAATTGGCCTATTTGGAAAAGATACTAAGATTCTATTGATGACATTTCTAAAGACACTTATGACACTCTTATGGATCTCCTATTGATTAATGAATAGAATAACATTATTAAACACTTACCTGATCAGAAAGCTCTAGACCCATCAAAGATTACTAATGAGATATTAAAGAAGCTAGGCCCAAAATGCAAAATTTCCTCTACAATATTATTTATGCATGCCTAATTAATAAATTTACTCTAACACAGTGGAATTTAGTTTACATATATTCAATTCCAAAGCCTAAACTATAGAACTGTCAACTTAACAATACCAGACCAATTATACTACTTAAAATAGTCAGAAAAGCTTTTATCAAATTGTTGAATCAACAACTACAAGATATATTCATCAAGAATAAAGTTTTTAAAGGACTTAACTTCGCTTGTTTACTACATCAATTGACACTAGAACCTTTGCATATAGTTAATAATATTTTAGAATTCCACCATCTAAAAGAAAAAATGTCTGAGAATCACAAATCAGACATTTATATACTGTTTCAAGATATGTCTAAAGCATATAATTAAGTTAATATTTATATGTTAATGAAAGTTCTACACAGATTAAAAATTCCAGCTTCTTTATAATGCTTATTACCAATTTATTTCTTAACAGAAAAAATAGTGTCTTCACCACATATGATAATACTAATTTCTATGACGTTCTTGTTGGCATTGATCAAGGAGAGGTTATTTCTCCACTTCTATGAGTTATCTATTATGATCTCTTCTCTCTCGTATGCAAAATTCCAACCTAGGTTATATATTAGATGTATCATAGTCTCCTAATATTAATAAAATGAAAACAAAATCTATCACAACCTCTATCCCCAATTTAGCATACATGGATGACACAATTTGAATCACTGATAGTCACACTAAATTAAAAAACATTTTTGACATAGCGCAGTCCTTTTTTGACCTTAATTCGATACAAGTTAATCTGAAAAAATCCTTTATAGTAACTTCTGAAGCAATAACAAATGATATATCATTCTATAGTACCTATTTGAATAATCCAGTAACTATACTAACAAAAAAAACCTAATAAATCAACCAGATATCTAGGCATCTGGATTTCAGCTCTTAATAACAAAAAGTTCATCAAACAACAATTAGAAAATGAGATTACTGATTTTATCTTAAAACTTAACACCAAGCCTATCACAGACAAACAACTTAAATATCTCTGCAACTAAGTTCTTATTCCTTAGCTTGAATACCGATCTCAACTTATTGTTTTTTTATAAAAAGAATGCCTTGCCCTGTTCTCTCGCATTTGTACTTTTATCAAACATAAACTCAAGTTCAACAAATGCATTCCTAATAGTATACTGTCTAACAAGTTAGCATTTGGATTCAATGATTTAGCATCTAATATGTTACACTTCAAACTATAATATTTCACCTTAATCATCAATAGAGATGCCTCAAAATCACTGCTTTCTTTAACTACTAAAATCTGTCTTAAACAAGTCTAAAACTTTTTCTGATTTGGTTACCTGATGATTCTATTACATATTACCCATTACAATTAAAAAATCTGAGACATGACAATTACCTTTATAATATGCTTATCCTTTATCTTCAAGCTCCTTACTCAATACAAAGAACTGTCTCCACTTCTTTTGACTTTCATATCCAAGGAGATATCAGAATACTTAACTTTATCATTCCATAGAAGAAAAAATGGATCCCCTTACTTAAAAGATGTAGAGCCTTATTTCTTGACCAATTTGTTACCCAAGGAGAATTTTTTACTGAAATATTACAATCTTTCTCTTAAAGCTAATACTTCAAATAGAGAAGCTATTTCAGGATGGTTTTTTTACCTTACAAAACTTTGTTCTTTTAAATCCTGTTCATTTAAACTACCTCCAACCTGAATACTATTTTATCAACTTTACCCCATAAGTTTATACTTCTGACAGTAAGAGAAAATCTCCTTAGATAACCCTTTAAACTCCATCAGAATAAAACTATTACAACTTACCATATTCTGATCAAGAAATTATTAGAAAAGCTATAATATCACATTTTGTCTCTAATAAAGTTGCCATACAATATTACATCAATAACTCTACCCTCAATCATGAGTCTAGATCAGTCTCAAAAAAACAAAATCTATTTACTTCATATTCAGGATGCTCTTTTAATTTATTGACACCAATATTTAATTTTAACGTATCTGTTACTGCCTGACCTTGTGGTAATGTAGTCGATACTAATCTTTCACAAGTTATAAATGTTACTTACTTCTCCTCTGTAAATGATAACAAACTATACCTTCTTAAACGTAACATTTGGTCTATTATTAATTAGGCAAAACAACACTATATGATAGTACACCCTCTACTGTTATGTCAAATAATCTTATTCTCAGTTCTCCTCCATTTATTACTATTTTTAATATATTACCAAATAATAGTGTTAGCTCACTCTTATTGGATTTTTATCATACTCTTCAAAATGAATAATCTCTTACATTTTACATAGATGGTTCTCACAAATTTGTTTCTTCACCCCTTACATCATATTTAAGTTCTGCATTTTGTTTAGTATATGACTCCTTAGACATAGCATTCTTAGCTACTGTCCCTACTATCTGGGCTAATTCTACCAATGCTGAAATATTTGCTTTCCTTTTAGTCCTTTTAATTAGCTCTTTGTCTTCCTTAATTTTTATTCATACTGACAGTTTAGCTCTTATTCATACTTACAATTATATAGTTAGATCAAATGCAATACAATATCCTTCACTCATGTTCAAAGTTCCTTTTTTACATTTTTTGATCAATTATTTTTAAAGTCATTGAGGAACGACAAATTACTATTTCTCTTTTCAAAGTTGCTGCTCACTCTAATGATCCATATAATGACAAGACTAACTATTTAGCAAAATCTTCTCTCTTTTCTCCCTCTAACTTTATTCTTAAACCATATTTCTTTCATTAACTATATATCTACATTTAACAATATGCTTATACATCACCCTTTACATTTATTTTTAAAAGATTATATCAACACCAAACATTTTTCTGATTATTATCACCTCAAACGAAATACTAAGTATCAACACCTATAAGTAAATTAGCTTTTAACCTTTCACTTTATTCAATCTGGATCAGCATCTATTACATCTTTTACTAAAACAAGAAGCTGTAGTAGAAAACTTAAATTTCTTCTTGAACAACTCCCGACAATTCAATTTATGAAAGTCACTCAATCTCAGTTATATTTACCTTTCTGGAAATGCTATTGTTGTAATAGTCACAATGATGACTTCAACCATATCTGACTTTATCCTACTATTAGATAATATATGCGATCCTAATCTCTAAATCCATAGCTCATCTAAAGCTACAATTATTCATTTATACTTTCAAATCTGTATTTGCAGACAATATCAATAATCTTTTAAATCTTTTATATTCAATATGATCAATATGAGCAAATCCACATAATTTCTTTTTTATTGACCTTATAAAAGGTATTGTTCCTACTATTTTATCATCAACTTTAACAATCTTCATTAAATCTTCCTTTATTACTTCATCTATCCTTTCCTCTTTTTTCGATTTTATTTTTACTCATACCTATAACAATATATGGAAAACCAGATGTACTTTAACTTTAGATAAAGAAAGATCCTTACACATAATAAAGCGACAGAAGAAAAGCAATTTTGCTACATCAAATGTTACTTTTTCTATTAATTGTTTCTTTAACACTTTATTTGCTAACAATATAGATACCTTAGATCATATTACTTTAATTAATAACTCTTATAAATATGGTCGATATTGGTCCTTCTTTTTGGACAGGTGATAATCAATTGTTCTAACAATCCCTTATTTAATTTAGTATTGATGATTATTCAGTAAATCTTTATAATCAGAATCAAACAGGATAACCAGTTAATCTGGTGGGAGCTAGTTTTCTAGTAATGAATATTAGGTAACAATTTTTATTTTTCTACTTTTATATCCATCTTGGAATTTTCATGTATTTTATACTGAAATTGTTTTTTATATATAATAAAATGTTGCATCACTGCATCTTTAAAAAAAAAAAGAATAATTACAAAAATATATATAACTCTTTCTGGTAATCACTTAATCAAGAATTTTTATATAAAAATATATACATTTAAGGATGATCATAGCTTAACCTGTAAACAAAAAATAAAATTTCCTTTATAAACTTCTTTCTCTCTTTATTTTTCTCAAAATCTCTTATTCTAAAAAACAGTTTTTATTAGTCCAAATGGTAATGTTTTTTGTTAAAATATTTTTTTATCACTTCTCTTAGCTATTTTTCCATTTTTTCTCTTTTTTTTTATTCATAAAAGTAAGCATTAGGGTATTTCAAATAACAATCAGGATTAACAATAACTTAGGATTAACCAATTACATATGATGAATTTTCCATTATTTTCCTAAATGAGCATACTCTTTTTAGATCTCTAATATTATAGAGTCTGCTAATTTTAGTAAAATTTTCTAATTCTTGTAATTGTATAATTTAGGCTTTATGCAATGACTGCCGGTAGCTGTAATCTGAATTGACAGACATTTTAATATAAAAGTTTAAAAGTATTGAAGAGCCTTTGATAAAACTTAGTGATTTAAACACTTCTATGATAAAAGGTTGCTATAATCAGGAATTAATCAGGCAATTTAGCTAAGAACTTATTAGAGTCATATTTTTATTGCTTTTTTTTTAGTTTAACAATAATTCAAGTTACTTATTTTTATATTAAATTTAAATTTAGGATAAGAATTGTTATTAGGTAAAAGAAAGGGAAGTAGTAATATTTAGTTATTGTGTATTGATAGAGATTCTATTAATAATTGTCTTTGAAGTATGACAGAATAATCAGTTAGTAAGTTTTTAATTTGCAAAAACGTTTTAGGCAGTTCAATTTATTTTTTTAATTTTGTATCTGGTTTCAGGATTTTTATATATTTACTTATTAGATTTGAATTTTCATAATAAAATATAAACATTTCATGTCTTTAAAAAAAATAATTATAAAAATATAAAATTTAATTTATTGGATTTAACACATTAAAAATATTAAATAGTAGTATTTTTACTTTTTTGAGATTGATAGATAGCAAAATATATTATTTAAAATTTTAATTTTTTTTATAATAATTTATTATTTATTTATCTTTAAAAATTCACTAGTTAATTACATTAATTTTTTTAATTTTTACTTAAAAAATATCATCAAATTTATTATAAAAGTATTAATTTTTTAATAATATATTTTAAAATATTATAAATAATTAAAATTTACTATAATTAATAAAATTGCTTACAAATTTGTAGGCAAAATAATTAAAGGGATAATGCTATTTAAATTTGATCTATAAAAAAAGTTAAAAGAAATTCTATTCAAAGTTAAATTAGAGTTATATAAAAATATATAAAATATAAAGATATTAGATTTTTTAAATTAACTTTAAAAAATATATGTAATTTTAAATTATTTAATAATAATATATAGAATAAGTTTATATTAATAAAATAATTATCATTTTATTTTAACTTAATAATAAAAAATAATATATTTTTATTTAAAATCAAATTTAAATTAAAATATAATAATTTCTATTTTAAAACTTAAAAAATGTTTTGAAAGAAATTTTAAATATAATAAATAATTTTTTTTTTTTATAAATTTTAATTATGTATTTTTTTAAAAAAATAATTTTAAAATTCTTAATAATTAAATAAAAGTTATAAATTAAAAAGTATTATAAATATTAATATAAATATTAGATTATTTAATACTTTTAATAAATTTTAAAAAAATAGATAAATTAATTTATTTTTTATATAATCTATTATGTTTAGATCATACAACTTTGATTTTTCAGTTTATATCATTCAGCTGGATCACTTTTTCAAATTTTAACAAAAAAAGTTTATATATAAAAAGCTTATCATATGATTTATAAAATGTAATTTTATTAGTAGATTAAAGCTTTATTATATTATTAATATATATAATTTCTTTTTTACAACTTAATAGCTTTATATAACTTTCTAACAATATATTATGCTAAAATTTTTTTTCCAACTAATTTTTTAATAAGCTAAACTTTGCAAAAATCTGCTTTTTAACAGTTAGGTAATAAATATAAAATCATTATATTTCTAAAAAAATCTTCTATTTTTATTTCTTTCTCAATAGGTAAACCTTCCTAATCCTTTAATCTTTAGAATTATAACTTAATTTTATATGTATAATAGTTATTTAATAGAGTTAAGATGATTTTAAAAATAAAATGTAAATTGTATGATTAGATCAGACAGAAAAAATTTTTAGATAAAATTTAAAATTAACATATTTATCCAGTTTTTATTTTTTTTATATGTAAAATTTTATATATATTGTTATTTTACTATTTACTTTTAGATAAAATTTGATATACTGATTTTATTATATAAAATCATATGATAAAAATTTTATTATAAAAAATTTAAATTTTTGTAAACTAATACGATTGAATTACAAAATCTGAAAATTTACTTTATATAACCTTATTTCTTAAAGATTGATTAATTAGATAGCATAATATTTATATATTAATTTTTTAATTAATAAAAAATAATTATTAATAAACTTTGTTTCTGAATCAATTTTAAATTTTAATGTTACATAAACTGAAAAATAAAATTATATAGTCTTTAGAAATACATATTAATTAATTTGATTAATTAATTGTTAATTAATCAAAGAATAATTAACTAAAAGATAATTAACTAAAGAATATTTTTAGTTGATTAATTAAAATAAAATAAAAAAATTATTTAAAATTTTTTATAAAGTTATATTTAAAATTGTGTAATAATACAAAAAATATATATAATGTTAATTAATAGTTAATTAATTATAATGCAGATCATCTAAAAATCAAACAGTCTGAATTTTTTTTTAGCTAATCATAACATATTATGTGACTTTTATCCAATCAAAACAAGTATGTGATTAAAATTACATGTGATTTGATATCAAAATTATCGATTTTTTGATTATAGTTTATTTTATTAAATCATGAAATAAAAAAAAACTTTTAAAATTGAAAAAAATATTATTATTCAATTTGTTTTATTTAATTTTTCTAATATATTTTCAGGAATTTTCTGTATAATTTATATTTCTTAGTGACATATTCTACTAAAAAATTTATTTAATATATCATTTTTTATAAATAAGTTAAACAATATATAAAACTTACTTAAGCTCTGTGGTAAATTTTTCAGTTTGCATTTTTCAATGCAGTTTTTCTTTTATTAAGTTCTAAAAAAAATAATAATAATCAATTAATATCATGTTACAAATTTTCATGTGAGAACATTTTTTTCATTAGACAAAATCAATATCACATGACAAATTGTATGTCTGAAATTTAAGCATTTTATAAGAAAATTGTCAATTTTCAAATGCTTAATGCTCAAAATTTTTCTAGTTAATTAAAGATTTGAAACTGTAAATTTTATTTTTCATTATTTATAATATTATTATTACAGATTATTTTCTTTTTATAATATGTAAAAAAAAAGTTTTAGGATTTTGGAGTTTAATAATTTTATTTCTATATATAGATAATCTGCATTATAGTTAATTAACTAAATCTTAATTAACTGTTAATTTTTCATTCTTAATAGTCTTATAAAAAATTTTAAAATTACTAATAAATTATAAATATATTATAATTATTTTAATTATTATCTTTAGTAAATTTTTTGTTTATAAATGAATTTATAAATATAAAAATCATTTTTATAGATTTATTAAATTAATTTTATATTAAATATTATAATAAAAAAATAAAATTATTTAATGTATTATAAAAGATATATCATTTCTAGACAAAATTATATAATATCAGCTAAAAATACTACTATAATTAGTTGCAATTATATGATGTTTATTTATCACCAGTTGTATATTTATCATTAGTTACAACTAATTGCAGTACTATTTTTAATGCTAGCTAAAATTAAATATGTAATATTTAATGTAAAAAGATATTGCATAATGCATTGAATAAATTATTTTTATATAGTATTAGGAATTTAAGTAAGTTTTTCTGTAAGAGTAATTTTTATATAATGGAAAAAATTACATATATAGTATAGAAATAATAAATATAAATTACTTCTTATATATTTATCCTGCTTTTTTTTTTATTTAATTTAATAAGTTAACCTTAATATTTAAACAAAAATATTATAACTAATTGATTTTTAAACTTTTAAATAACAATTTTAGCTTTTTATTATATTTATTAAATTTTAATTATAATAAAACCTTTTAATTTAGAAGATCTTTAAAAATAATATAACTAGAAATTTTTTATAAATAGATATTTCTACTAATATATGCTATTTTCACAGAATTGAAGAATTTACAAACTTTAGCATCTTTAAGCAATTTGTTATTAGAAGTATAAGTAAAGTAAACAGATTCATTATTTTGATTTTCTTTTATAATATTCTAAGATGATATATTAAAACTAATTCTCGTATTTAATAAAACAGTAAAAAGTCAATCAATTTTATCAAAAACAAAACAAACGCCCAATTTTATTAATTTTTTTTATTAATTAAATTATATAATACATTTTAGTAATTTATAGAAATGTTCAACATAACAACTTATTCAATAAGTATTTTATTTGACTTTGTCAGATGCTAAACCTTCACCAGTTAAAAAGTCAAATGTTTCTGAATGCGATTGTATAGTCTGATATATGTGATATGGAATTAACAATTTTTTTACATTTGCACTTCTTGATGGACCTGGATCGTCTCGTCTTTCAGATTTGTAAGTCCTCATTGATTTGTTAATTAGATCTTTTAAAAAAACTTTGGTCAACTAAATATAAAAGTAAAAATATATTAAAAAAAAATTGTGGCAGTTTCATTACATACAGAAAGATAAGAGGAAATATATTAAATATTTACTTGAAGTAATAAATTACCGGTTTCTAAACGTTGTTGCATAGCAATATTTTGATCCCCCTCAGAACTAATTATACCACTTTCATTTGTAATCAATTTAGTAGCTACAATTCCTTCCAATTGCAAATTGCCAACCACAGACCATATCCAATCAATTCCCTGTGGATCAAGAATGTTTGTCTTTGCATACCATTGTTTCGATTTATTTCCACTTTTCATTGTTCCTTTATCTTTTAAATTAAATATGACACCCCCACCAATATCAATGTTCATTGTATCATCACCTGTAATTAATCATTTTTTATCATTAATCTAATTGCATACGATTATCATAAATTAAAACTTAAGTGAATTTACCCTGGTAATTATCATGATCTTCTAATTCTTCTAAAATCTCTTTTGCAGATGTTAAACTGACTAATCGACGCTTCTTGGTTTGCAAAAAGTGTGGTCTGAGCCTGCATTTATAAGAAAATACTATGCCATTACTAGATTTGGTTGTACTTGAATTAATCTCATGCCAGACCTCAGGACATCCGCATGACTTGCAATAAGTAATTTGATGTAGTGGCTTTTTTATTAATGAAGTAGATGTATTGAGATCATTTGAAGCTAATGATGATATGGGAGGTTTAATTGCAATACTTCGATTAAGCGCGTCTGATTTTGATGCACCTTCAAGATTTACAGGTGTATATCCTTTTTTACGACACCAAAGAACAACCTGTCTAGTGGTCAATGATTCGGCTATTGTTTTTACTTTCTGATCAATTGATGTACGCGCTAACGACTGAACCAATGAACGTATTAATTTTGCTCTGTTTATTTCTGAAGCTTTACGACGATCAAGTTCCCAAGAAAGATATGCTCTCACTGAAGTTGCAGTCGAATAAGGAAGTGTTGATTTTCGCGCAGCATGGGCAGATAACGATAAAATTAACGGATAATTCTGTACAGCTTCATTAAGTAAAGGTTCTATACAATTAATATCTTCTAAAGTAAGCACTTCATTGTGTTCTTTTTTTTTTTGAGTAGGAATGATATTAACTGATATTTGTTTAACGTTAAATTTAGATACATTTTGTTGAGTGCTATCCTGTATTATATTCAACTTGCGCTTTTGTTTATTGTGCTCAGGAATAGAAGCAATAAACTCTGTATTTCTATCCAATTCAAGATCAAATGCGCGTTCGTCGCCAAGTCTTTGTTTTCCACTATGAGTGTCATCAAGCTTCAATGCATGAATCACGTCCACAGGTTTATTCCTCTTATCAACAAAAAATATTTGTATCCGTATCGGAAATTCACCCCATCCATATCTAGTAAGTTGAAAGGGAGAATCGACCACATCAACAATATCGTGAGGACGATAACTTGGATGAAGATAAAATCTAACTTTACGTATAAAGGGCGTAACATTTAAGTCGTGAGGTGGTCCAGCAACATATACCATCCATTTATGTGTATATTTTTGAAGATTTGGATCTCTTTTTTCTGGAGCAACCCATTTAGAAACATTACCAACAACAATGCGACGTTTAACATAAAACCTCGAACCGTGATCAATCGGGTCAAACACACTAATACATGCAGGAATAGTAAATGCTGCAGAAATTGTAGTAACTTCTCGCTGCTGTGATATCCCAGATAAATTAGTTTGATCGAAAGTCGTTGATACGGATGTTGTGGCTTTAACTACTTCACTTCTTGGATTATTAATGAGTTTAGACCCATCATTTTGAGATTTTTGAACTTCATTATTTATTGTTACTGGATCAATTTCCATAATCTCATTCTCGCTTTTCCCGATAGCATCATTTGAACTTTCATTTTCTTTTGAATGAGAATCTTCAATATTATTTTCAGAAATCTTGTCATTTGTATTTACAATATTTATCTCTGACTTAATTTTTTGTTGATAATAAGGTGGTGTCGTTTTATTAAAGGGTGAAAAGTCCAAATCACTAGAATTACTACTAAGTTCACCATCATCAATTTCTGAAGAAGTATAGTTCAACCCTAAAACGTCCGGAGAATCTAAATTCGTATCATTCTCAGAAGATTTTATGGCGCGATCAGACGTAGTATACGAAATGGGTGAGTTTTCGGAGTAACCACTTTCTTGATTGTTAGAATATGTTTTATCATGGCGAATTGAATGTTCATCCACCCCGAGATCAATATCTTCTTCAAACACTTTGATTGTAGGCTATTATCAATTTAAATATTAAATAATTATTGCAGAAATGATATTAAATAATATATATATATATACACATACCCTACTTTCGCTTATTTTGAAATAATAAATATTTTTAAAATCGTTAGTTCTTTATCCCGAAATATAAAAATTTAAGAAATAAATAAATATATATACTTTGCACGATTTGTTGAAACATTTGATTGGCCCAATATTGTACGAAGTGATGGTGGTCTAGTGACAATTCTGGATCTTGCAGGATGATCTAAGGGAATTATGCTTTCATTCTATCAATTAAATAAAAATCTTAAGAAATTTCAAAGAATTGATAAAATAAACCAAATCATTAAAATTAAAATATTTACCACAGGGGTGCCACATATAAGAAGGGCTTCTTCATGGTTAGGAAATTCTATTTTGTGAGAGAGACGGCAATGATTTAGAAAACCTTGAACATTGATGAATTTGGAACGATGACATTCAGGGCAAGCCAATCTGCAATTCAAAAAGATTATAATTTCATCCGTAATAAAAAAAAGAAAATCAGAATTAACACCGCTCAAGGCTTACTTTACATAGGTACCATCATTTCTGCGTGAATACAAATCTCTACATGGATCAAAATAATAATAATCATTGTCTCTGGTAGAGTAAATTTTACGTGTTGAATGACGCGTTGAAGGCAATGAAGAAGAGATCGATTGATTATTTGATGCTGAAACGTTGCAAATTGAATCTTGAAGTCTATCCGGAGGAGCTATTTAAACTTGTAAAATTAATAAGAGCTTTTCCGGATAAATCATTTTAAATTTTATTTAGCTCTGAAAATTTAATATTTTTTTTTTTGCTAAACTTACGTTCCAAAATACAATGTTTAAGAGTTTCAAGAACTCTTTCTGCCTTTTTCAATTCTTCTTGAATTTTCTGCATTTCTCGATGACGTAATAAAATTTCTAGGTCAAATTGTGCATCGATGACCTTAGAAGCTTTTCGTACTGTCTCTTCATCTATGAAATTAACAAAAAAAAAAAATTATATATATCCGTATGCTTTATTTACTTTCTTTAGACGCGTTTTTGTACTGTACATATCGCAATACCTCTTGGAATTGGTCTTCGTGGTCGACTTATAAATTGATCGTTCGAAGTTGTATTGTACATTCTGGTTACAATTGGAACGTTAATGCTTAAAAAAAAATTTTTTTTAAACTTATTAAGAACACGTGACATTCGCAGAAAAATGGTAGCCAGATTTATTTTCCGGGGAAGTGACACCTAATTACCCTATTAATAAATACCCAGAAAAACAAATCCTGCTACCATTTTTTCCGGGCCACGTTATGTAAGTCAGCATAATTAAAACACGTGAAAACCTTTTTATATATAAGCCAAATGCAATTTTTATTAAATAAAACATAAAAAAATTACAAAATTACGCTTTAGAATTTTTTTGCGAGAGGAAATATTCGTTATCGAAAAACTATATATACTATTCAATTCAATTATATACCTTTTAATGTTGATTACTATATTGTTTAAATTGAGCCATTAAATCGACTACATTAGCTGGGGCGGTAATTGGTGTTGAGAATTGAGTCACATTTGGATTCATATGTGGAGCTTGATGTTGTGATAAAGGTATTCCATTCGAGGACATCGCATTTTGAGGCAGAATATTAGGCGGCTGACTCATCATCGCTACATTAAATTGCGATTGTGGTGAGGCAAGATTAGGTGCCAACTGTTGTGGCATTGACATAAACGGGGTTTGATTCTGAAGCCCAGAATTTTGAGGAGCAAGTTGTCGAAGCAATTGTTGAACGTCTATATTTGGCGGATGCTGTTGAGATAACAAACTAGGTTGTTGAGAAGGTTGGATACCTGGTGGAATCATGGGAATCGGTTGCATTCCTTGAGCGGGAATAGGTGTAGGTGCAGATTGTTGCTGTTGCTGATGTTGTTGTTGAAGCGATCCAAGTAAATTTGCAAGAGCAGTGAAATTTACACTATTCAAAATTGGATTAAGATGATTAAGATTAGTTGAGACAGGTTGCCCTACAATTGGTGGTATTTGCTGTACATTTTGTTGCTGTCCGAGTAAATTATTATCTGCTGTTCTCATTTCTATTGGACGTTGAGAAATTCGAGTGCGCAACAAAAAACCAACTGCTTCCTCAACTTTAATATTGTTATATTCTAAAAGTAGAAAAATATGATAAAATACAAAGTAATTAAATAGTTCAAAAGAATAAAAACCTAATAATTATTAATCGAATACAGACCATCGTATTTGACATTGTCCCTAGATCGTGATTGATCAAATATTTGCATATTCACTCTCCCGTTTAATGCAAGATGTCTCTCAATAAACACAACAGCGTGAACTCCTTCTATAACCATCTGACGAATAACAGATTGAGGATGAAGTTTTCGAGACAAATGAAGGATATGAACGGTAATTGACGCTTCACTAAAGGCATTTTCAACTTGCCATAAGAAGTTACTATATTAAAAAAAAAAATAATAATGAAAATGACGATAAATTTAACTCATCTAAATATGATGTAACTACAAATTTACTCATGAGAAACAAATACCGTTCTACTTCCTCAAGTACAATAATTTGACATTCTGGCACATCGTTTCCTTGACGTCGGGGCAAAGGAAATTCTTCATTGGGCTCGTCATGTGATAGAGAACGATATGGATATTCACGACTTTGTCGTCGTTCATTAAAATCACGAGGAGGGATTTTATAGGGCTTAGAACGATTTTTAAACCGCTCTTCGCGATGTTGTTCTCGATAAGAGCCTCGTCTAAATACTCTTTCTTCACGTGGTCGATAATCATGATCTTCCTTAAAATCTCCACGAAATTCCTGTGGTGATCGAAATTCTTTATGTTCGGGATAATCGTATCCACTTCTCGAATCATATGACGTACGACGAGCAAACTTAGGATCATTTGGTCGACGCTCATATTCATTATGTCTACGATTAGAAAAAGATTGACCATGTCCTCTGCCAGCGGGAGAAGAAAGTTCACGTTCATTTTGTTGCCATGCATTTTTGTGTCCTCCTCCTCTTTGATTCCAATTTTTTTTATGCCGATGAGCAAAGCCAGGTTTAAATCCCCCATCTTCTTGAATAGGTGAATGATTCCATGGCTTACTGTATGATATTTCGAGCCCTAAATCATTAAAAAAGAAGGTAAATATCATGTTTTAAATAACGTTTCGTACATTTCCCATCTTTGTCTTTTTGTTTGTCAAGGATACTTGCCCAATTTTAATCCATGTAAGATTCTTCCATTTTCCCCTTCGATCGCTTTTATTACACTTTCAACATTATCATATTGAACAAATCCAAAACTATTTTTAATAGAAATTTGCAAAATTTCTCCATATGGAGAAAAAATATCGAAAAGTTCTTTTTTTGAAGTTGAATGGGTTGATAAATTTCCTAAAAATAAACGTGATCCAGAAGGCAAAGCTTGAAACTCAGCATCTGATATTTTCCTTAAATTTAATGAACCTTTATGATCAGATTTCTCATTATCAAATTGTGAAATTGGAGAACGATTATTACTCCATCTTCTTGGTTCTCTATTAGTTTGATTAATATTAGGCTGTACATTTTGTTCATATTCACTCTGATAAATATTTCCTTCAATAGTAGGAGTATTAGACAATTGAGGAATTTGTCCAAATTCACCTAATAAGTTACCTTCATTTTTGGATTGATTAACATTTTCATCCGGAAAACTATTTTCCGCTGATAGATTAGCATTTGGAACGTTAAAATGATCGGCAGCCTTAGCGCGAAAAGGTTTCAAATTAATATCATCGTTTTCTTGGGAATTGATATTATCATCTGTTTCCAAATTATTATTATTATCATTATCCATTTTTATGTCGGGTAATGAATTCGTAGTATTATTTTGATAATTTACTCCAATATTGGGAGATTGATCATGAGAGAATAGCGATTCTGTAGATATTTGTTGTTCAATGAATGATTCTTGTTTAAATGACGGTACTTTTTTCACAGATGGTTCAGTTGATGGCTCAATAGAAGCCTGGGCCAATGAATTATTATCAATATCGGTATTAGAGTTGGGTAAAGGCATTTCTATCTGATTTTGTACAACAGGCTCTGGATTAAACAAATTCTGAGGAGTTTCAACTACTCCTTCGAAATTAGAAACATTTTGAACAGAATTAGAATTTATTTCGTTCTTTGTTTGTTGGATACTTGTGGTATTATCTAATTCCTGTTGTTCGACTATACTAATTTCTTTTTCTTGTTGTGAACTAGTAGAAAAATTTTCGTTATATGTTATTTGAACACTTTGAGAGATTTTTGTCACCATGTTAAGGTTATTTTCGGTGAAAGAAAGTTGCTCAAGACTATCAGAGTGATTCTCCTTAGTAGATTGGTTAATAGAAGCAGTATTCTCCGACGGAAAACTTGTAAAGGAATTTAATGTAGAAAGGTTATCCTTGTCGGGATCAAATCCTTTTGGAGTATTATTATTAATCTCTTTGTACAAATCTGAATTATTAGGCAAACTTCGTTCCTCTATTTCTGACATTTTTCTTACTCGCTTCGTTACTCAAGCTTCTTTTTCTAACGTAAAGGATTTAGCCGAATCAAATGGTACACTTGAAATAAAAAAATAAAAAAAAAAATTTCACATAAAATAAAATAAACAACTTTGCAAGAAAAAAAAATTTTTTTTTTTAGAATGTATTGTGGAAAACCACAACGGTATCCATCTGGTTAAAAGATTTGGAAATGCCCTTGTGTAATTGTAAATATGACATCCAGTCGTCATGTGAGAGTTGTGTAAATCAAAATTTTTATATTATAAAAATTTAACCCATTAAGTCAATTTGTGTTTGGAGGTTCAAAAAAATTTTCTTATATTAGGTTAGCTTTTAAAAACAGTTTTATTCTCCAATATTTGAGAATCAAATCTTTTTTTAACTATTTAACAAGTTTTATTAACTTGATCCCATTCTTTAAAGAAACTTTTATGGAGGTACCTTTTTTTTTCCTTTGTTTTTTTCAAAGATTTGTTCCTCATTTGGTTTTTGTCGATTCTTTCTTTTAATTATTGACATTTATATACATTATCAACTATTTTCAGCATATTATTTCTTGCTGGAGAAAATAAACAATCACAACAAGAAAACATTCAGATAGTGTGATTTCGAACCAAAGAAAAGCTTTAAATACAAAAGTCAACCTGAATTACTGAGAAAGTTATAGTTCAATGTTTAGACCATCGTCACAAAGTGATTTTGCTCGAGACGTTGGAGATTTTTCTAGTGGTCTCACAAATTCATATTTTGATTTCACACATTCATCAGCACCATCTTTTAATCAGTTTACTCGCTCGGATATATTGTTATCAAACCAGATTTCAAGTCAACCTTCAGCCGCAGCAACGGCTTTACAAGCCACGCAGACTCCCGCAATAGCAGGTGAATGCTGCACAGAATGTTGTCCCGTCGCTGCTGCACAAGCTGCAACAACAAACCGAGAATTGGAATCAAATAACATTGTTGATGAAGCTGATTTTCAAAAATTCCCACCTTTTAGTTTTTCAGATCCTTCCTTAAATTATAAATCTAGTATTAGTTCAAGTATTATGGATTATGGAAATTTTTCACATATTCTTGGACAGAATTCATCGACATTCAGGATGCCTTTTTTTCGACATCCTCAAGAAGCAAGAACTTTTACGTCACCACAATTTCACAAAATGATGCAAGATCATTTCACTGCATTCTTATCTGAAGGGCAGCAACAAAATACAGATTCTAATGTTTCAACAACTTCAATTCAGATATCTCCGATTCCTTCAATCGGAGAAAAGGTTCAAATCATGTCTTCAAATATTGAGGTAAGTTATTTCTAGAGATATATATATTGGTGAAAATATTTAAAGTATATATTTATTTTAAAACTTTATGTATTTAAATTCAAACATCATCATGAACCTTCTAATATTAAGTAATTTAATTCTCAGACTTCCTTAGAATCGAACAGTGCTGTTTCAACAATGATTAGTCAAGTTGAATCATCTGCTTATAACATGACTATTTCAGAAGCCGCTTTAGAGGAAAATACCGAAAACACGTTTGATGCAACCCATTCTGGATCGCTTTCAGATATCGAAGATATAGCAACGACATCCATTTCAGAGTCGACATCAATTAATAAAGTAGGTTCCAAACGAAAAGAAGACGATGCTTTAGATGAGACGCGATGTCTTTGGTCTACCTGTGCTGCTGTATTTAGATCCATTGACGAACTTATACCTCATCTTTCAAAATTACATGTTGCTGGTCGTAGTAAAGGCAATTTCTGTCGATGGGCATCTTGTTCAATGGAAAAGGAAGGAAGTGATGAATTAATTAAACATTTATGTTTAGACCATTTGGAAACGAGAGAATTCCGACATGGATGTAAATGGCAAAGCTGTCATTTACGATTTGAGACTTTTGAAGAGTTAACAGGTCACGTTAGTGACCTTCATATCGGATCTGGAAGGAGTCAATATATTTGTTATTGGGAGAAATGTGATAGAAATGGGCGACCATTTACTCAACGTCAAAAGGTTATGAGACATATTCAGACACATACTGGTAATATTCATATTCATATATACTTTCCCAATATTTTTTATATTTATATTTATTAACTTTATATATGATTTTTAAAGGGGATAAACCATACCAATGTACTATTTGTAAAAAACGCTTTTCTGAAGCTAATATTATGACTCAACATATGAGAACTCATACAGGAGAGCGTCCCTTCAAATGTACACAACCTGATTGTGACCGGGAATTTTCTATTTCGGGAGCATTAACTATACACCTGCGGGTGCATACAGGTATTTAAAGTAACTTTCTATTGATCCATTTATCTATTTAATATATATATTTATATATTTATATCCTTATTATAGGGGAAAAACCTTTTAAATGCAAGTATGAAGGATGTGTCAAAAGATTTGCAGAATCATCTAATCTCACTAAACATGTACAATTTCTTTTTATTTTTATATGAATTTTGAAGTTACATGGCAAATGTTTTTTTATTACTAATAAAATGGTTTTTATATATAGATGAGAGTTCATACAGGTGAACGACCTTTTAAATGCCCAATTACAACGTGCAATAAAAAATTTTCGCGACCTGATCAAGTAACGCGACACCAGAAAACGCACAAACAAGAGCTGTAATTTGTTTGTTCAATTCTTTTTCACAAGGTAAGTAATTGATATGATCTTTAGCTCGTGGTTTTTTTTACTAAAGGCTATTTCCTTTTTGATTTGTCCTGTTTATCTACAATAACAAAGGTATTCTTATTGATTATAAAAAAAAATTGCGTGATAATTGCAACCCGGATTTAAGATAAACAAATAATTTAAATATTCTACAACACCTTATTTGATTCCATTAATCTGTATATATTCTGGTCAATTTTATTTATTATACATTTGGTACGGTTTTTAACAATCAACGGATTTGGTTAGATTCTTTTTATAAACATCTCATAACCATATTAATAGTGTAATAACAAAAAAAAAAAATGAAAAAATTTTAATCATAAAAAAAAAAAAATTATCTTAATGCATCTGTAATAAAATTATTTTTATTGTATTGAATTGAAGCATTATTTCAATTGCAAAGGTCTCATATTATTCATCTATATGTTCCAATGTTTCAACCACATCCCAACAACAACACCGCAATAAAAATTACATTCACAAGCAAATATAAGGAATACAGATAGTGATTTATCATTACCAAGCCCATAGAGCTGGCACATTTTTGGAAAGTCGAAAGTGCGAAGGACAAAGTTGTTTCTATTATTACAGTGAATGTGATGTTATTCCTTTGTTGCAAATAACTGGAGCATGTTACGAAAATCTAAGTCATTCTGAGTATCATATTTTTCTTCATGCATATGAAGCCAAGTACTTTTTCCTCAAGTTCTTGGGTCTTATATATGGCAAAGATAGTTTCTTTAAGACTACAAAGGTCATCTGCTCTATATTTGCAACCCATTTAAATCAGTGTTGGGAAATAGGACAATTTTGGACAGGTTATGGACACATTTTCCTATGTCCAAAACCTTGTCCAAAATATTTAAAATCAAAAAAAATGTGTTCAAAACCCAACACTGATTTAAATCCCTTTCGTTTTGGATTAATTACAACGTAAAATTCTATAGATTGACATAAAATTTATTCAATGTACTTTAACGTTAATAACAAATTTGCGAAATCACAACCAATAACATACCATATATAGAAACTAGGTTTTTTTGCAACTCGGCCAATTGATCCAAGAGTTCCTGCTCTCGAGGGGTTATACTGACAGTTTCTGATAAAGATAAGATGAACATGTTCCTCAGTAGGTTTTTTGGAAAAGTACTTCCTTATCTTCATTGCGAGGAGTTTGTCAGGATCAATACTATTTTAAAAAAATTGTTAGTTTTAAATTGTTGTTGAAATTACAATTTTGCTAATTTAATAAACTTACTTTTTAGGTATTCCAATGTTAATTTGGTTTCATCCTCTAAAAAATCAAATCCTCTCTTCAAACAAGATCAATCTCGGTCATTAAGTAAGAGGTTGGCCAACTTTTCATCATTATCATCAGGTATTTTGACTTTACAGATTTTAAGACCTTTTGCATCGGGTACAACTATTTCCTCCTTAATAACATCTTTCAACTCATCAATGGTTTCTTCTTTATCAATTTTTACTGGAAAGGCACTTGCTAATACATCTCCTTTGATTAGACAGAAAAGAATTGTTGCTTTTTGGCGGTAATAGAATACAGTCGACCTCCTATATAGTCACACCCCTTAGCAGTGTTGTGCTGTGACATGTCCCAGATGTGCTTGGGACAATTGGGACATAACGTGGGACATAGTGTGGTACAGTCTTAAAATGCTTGGGACATGAAAAATGGACAACACTGACCTTGGGACCAAAAAATTTGGTGACTATAAAAAAATTTTTGATGTAACTATAGAAGAGGATTTTTTTAATAAATTTATGCATAACAAAAATGTGCTTATAATGGAGGTAGGAGGTGACTATATAGGGATTGACTGTATTTTCTTTTCTTCGTATTTCTTTCTTTTTAAAGGATTACAAAGCTCCTAGTAGCACAGCAAAGGGAAGGCAATGCAGTCAATATTCACTTGCCATGAGTAACTGATTTCTCCTTCAGAATCAGTGGACCTTAATCAATGTACGCCGCAGGATGACACTTTTCCACACCAGCAGTGTATAGAAGTATATATGTCTAGACGCATCTTCCTCCATACCAGCAGTATAAAGAGCAGCACCCCATTATTTATGAATACTGATCTTCTGAATTGCGTAAGCCTTCTGAAATTCCTTTGTTCCTGGTTCAAGGTACTTAATTAAATGATTTAATTTCATTTCTAAAGCATTGTGAGACATTTTTTTCGATGCATTTTGGTTCCTTTCGTAAAAGAAGCTGTTTCATGTTTGTGTATTTCCCCAAAAGACGCAGGGCTTCTAATATTCTAACATAGGAAATAGCATTGAAATTTTATTTTATAATTAATATAGTAAAGACGAGTAAATACTTACCGTTATAGTGAACTTTAGATAAATTTTTTCATTTGTGAAGAAAAAAATAGTAGAGAACTTAAAGGATCTTAAATAAAAAATTACTTTTTCAATGATTTGGACTGACAACGTGAAAAAGATTTAGCACGCGAAATTGAATTCGCGTCTGTTTTAAATCATTTTATACGATGTACACTCACCTAGCAAAAATGACCGACCAATAATAATTTTGCGATTAAATACCTCATTTTTAAATAAGTATATTTCGATAATTTACATATTAATTTCATATAAATTTT
>CAJVPQ010000471.1:0-27469 GCA_910591825.1 Funneliformis caledonium
CATAGTTCAGATCGGACTTGATTTGGCTGAGATCTGCATCATTTTATTTCTCAAAAAAAATTCCGGTTTTTTTTGTCCCACACTGTATTTAAAATTTATTTTTAATATTTATTAAATAATTAACACTTTTTTTAAGTTTGCAGGCAAATTTGCCTGCTAAACAATTTAAGGATAAACAATATTTATATTTATACAAAATTTTATTTCTATAGTTAATTATTTATTATTTTATAAACTAATTAATTTTATAAATAAATATAACAAATAATAATTATAATAATTATATAAATATATTGTAAAACAAATCTTTAAATAATTTTTTAAAAAAAAACTGAATTTAAAAGCAATTCTAAAGTTTTTTTTATAATTATACTTATTATATTCTTCTGATTTTAAGTAACAACTGTGACTTTTGATAAAAATCCTTAAAAATAAAAATAAGAATCGCCTCTAATTTGAAAAATTTTATCATATTTTATATTTTATTTACATTATCTAGCTAAATCACTATCTTTATCTACAATTCCCTAAGTATAATTCATCATTACAGAGCACAAAAAAAATCCGAAAATAAGTTCTGAATTAAAGCATCATTCTAAAATTTAGTAAATTTTTCCTTTAAAAAGTGATGCTTAAAATTGGTATCTTTAATTACTTTATTATCCATTAATATGAATTTAGTTTATTATTAGTAAGATTAGAACTTGCAAAGTTATATAAAAAAGATTATATCGATCTATACACGTGACACGGTTTGAAATGCACGTGACGTGAAGTTGATCGATAATGTAATACCTAATTATAAAAACACAATGCTTGTACAACCATGCAATTTTATTTTGTACTACATTTCACGTTGGATTCTCATGTCGTAATACATTTCCTTCTTAGGAGATTCCTTTTAGTCTCCTCAAATGATTGGTTGATTGTTTTTGTCACCTCAATTGATTATTTCCTCGAAAAGAGCAAAAAATTTTACCTTTACTTCATACAAACCTTTCGATTTTTCCAACAAAAAAAGTCCCTTAAACACCAAAAGAATTTTTTTGTCCTTATAACAGAGTTATTTATTAATTGACTAACCCATTCGCCTCTCTTTTGACTCACCAACAACTTCATCTCGTGCTTCACATCAATAATGTCTCCAAGTGCAGTTACTTCAACTAACGGTATTGGCATCGCCAACTTACCGAACCAGCGTCATAAAATTGTTGCCAAACGCGGTACCAACTTTACTTTAATGGTTGTTGGTAAGTTTTCTTTGTTTTAACGAGTAAATCATATCTATTCGGGAACAACCCAATTTCACTATTAAATGTTAACTGTTTACCATCAATTATAATTATAATTTGAAACTTTTTTGACATTAAACTAATTTTTTTTTTTTACATTTAATAAGGTGAATCCGGTCTTGGCAAAACAACTTTCATCAATACTCTCTTTACTACTACCATCAAGGAAAAAAAGAACCAAGCAAAACGTCATGCTAAACAAACAGATAAAACGGTTGAAATTGAAATAACAAAAGCTGGTAAGTGCGTTTATAACCATCTAATTTATTAATCTATGGAATTTCTTCATTAATGATTTCGATTCCACGTTGTCCACAGAACTCGAAGAAAAAATGTTCAATGTTAAGCTCACAGTCATTGATACCCCCGGATTTGGCGACTACGTAAATAATAGGGATAGCTGGTTACCTATTGTTGAATTTATTGATGATCAACACGAATCATATATGCGACAAGAACAACAACCACTTCGTAAAGAAAAGTTGGATATGCGTGTTCATTCCTGTCTTTATTTCATTCGCCCAACTGGTCATACGTAAGTTATATGCTTTTCTAAAGCATATTTTAGTTTAATTTCAAATTTCACATGAATTGCTAATTGAATTATTTTATTATTACCAAAATTTATAATTTCGAATAATTGAATACTAATTATATGACTTTTAATTAAAGCTTGAAGCCTTTGGATATCGAAATCATGAAACGTTTAGGTTCTCGTGTAAATTTAATTCCTGTCATTGCCAAGGCTGATACCTTGACACCAAAAGATTTGGAAACATTCAAGAGAAGAGTAAGCCATCAACATTATAATTCTTTTGAGCGCTGCAACATTTTATTTTAAATATAATTCAATTTACAGGTCAGAGAAGTTATTGCTGCTCAAAATATTCAAGTTTACCAATGTCCAGTCGAGAGTGACGATGAAACCAGTACCAAACGCAACATGAATATTATGGTAAATTTATTATTTTTATTTTTTATTTTTTATATGTTATCATTCTAATAGTTTAAATAATCAACTTTATTTAATAATCAGGCTGCTATGCCTTTTGCGATCATTGGTAGTGATCAGGATGTCATTGCCCCTGATGGTCGTAAGGTAAAAGGGCGTCAATACAGTTGGGGTATTGCCGAAGTTGAGAACGAAGACCATTGCGATTTCAAAAAACTTCGTTCTCTTCTTATTAGGTATATAATATTATTGTGTAGGTTCTTTTTATTGGAAATTATATCTTAATCGTAATATTTTATCTCTCATTATAAAGGACGCATATGTTAGATTTGGTTTCCACAACCGAGGAAAATCACTATGAGAATTATCGCCAATCACAAATGGAAACAAGGAAGTTTGGTGAACCCAAGTATGTTTTATTCTTTCTACTAGTTTTTTTATGATTTTGTATTTTACAATTTATTCTAACATTTATGTCCTTATAGACCTAAAAAACTTGATAATCCTAAATTCAAAGAAGAGGAAGAAGCTCTTCGCAAAAGGTTTACCGAACAAGTCAAAAACGAAGAAAACCGTTTCCGACAATGGGAACAACACGTTAGTATTTTTTTTTTTTTAAAAAATAAAATTTTTTTTTCTAGAATTGATATTTTTGTTGCAAATTTTTCTATCATTTGTTAATTATTATAATATATTACATATTTTTTAGCTTATCGCTGAGCGTGATCGTCTTAACAAGGATCTAGAAGCTGAACACTCTCACATTAAATCCTTGGAACAGGAATTGGAACAAATTCAAGTTACACTTTCAAGCAAAGGTGGCAGAAAGTAAAAAAAAAAAGTTATTAGTAAAAATTAACTTTGATATAATTCTTTTCATTAGGTTTTTCATTAGGTTTGTCAATTAGTTCTTTTATTATTGCTATTTTTAAATGAAATTCTTTTTTTTATTATTATTATTATTTAATTTTTTCTTTTAATATTCAAGTAGAAATAAGTAATTTATTTTATTCCTTTATTATTACAATTAGTCAGATGTATTATATCCTATTATGTTAATTTTTTTTTTTTTTTTGTGATGATTATTCCAAAAGTATCTGGTTTAGTTATTTTGGTAATAGAAGCGCAGTTGGCTTGTATTTTATTTGATGATATATTATTATTATACACGGGATTATATTATATTATTAAAATTTCATCCCTTAAATGGTAGAAAAATTCCATGCAAATTTAGAAGGAATTTTCAAACAGTTATTAATGCAAAATTAATTATGTAATTTTTGTTTGATTTTTAATTAAAACAATATAAAATTTCATATAACAATTATTCTTTTAGATAGGTATCAGTTTTAAAAGTTTAATTAAAAATAGTTAATATAAAAAATTTATAAATTTTAAAGTTAAATTGATATATAAAGTAGTTAAATAAATTTGAAATTTATATTTATATAAAATTTAATTCATTTTACAACTTTAATAAATCAATCTTTTTTTTTTAATTTTTAAAATATAAAATTCTTCTTATACAAATAATTTATATAAATTTACATAATATTATATATTATTATTTTATATTATAAATTATATATTTATATAAATTTTTATATAAATTTTTTTTTATAAATTTTAATATTTTATCTTTATGTTTAAAATATTATAATTGTTATAATTTAAATATAACTTTTAAAGTTATAATATAATAATTATAGATTTATTAATTTAAAATGAAGTGAAAACTATATATTTATTATAAAACTGTCCTAATATTTATCTGTTAATAATTGAATTATTGCTGATTAGCTTTTACAATTATATAAAAATCTTAATAAAATAAATATCAATATGAATTTTTGGTTAAAATTATCTTAAATTTAACAACAATTACTATTCTTTAATTTTTAATAAATAATTATATAATTAATAATCTTTTTATTTATAATAATTTAAAATTATTTTTAATTATTATTTAATTATTATGATTTATTTTTATATTAATAATAATAATATTTTTTATTTTAAATTATAATTTAATCACTTATAAATAGAATATTATATTAAATAAATTTAATTTTTATTTTAATATTAAAAATAATTTTACTTCAAAATAATAATAGCAAAATTTTTTGATTAGTATATGATTATTAAAAAAATATATATATATATAAAAATATAATCAGAAAATTTTAGTTATAATTTTAATATAAGTTTAAAATTAAAATTAAATTATATAATATATAATAAATTAATTGTATATATATATATATATTTTTAAATAAACTTTAATAAATATATTATAATAAAGTTTTTATAAACAAATATTATATTATTTTGAAAAAAAAAAAGTTAAAGAAAGTATTTATTATTTATTATATTGAAAATATAAAAGTAATAGATTAGCAATTAAAATATTTAAAATAAAATTTAAATAAATAAAATATTAAAAAAATCAAAAAATCATTAAAAAATATATTTAAAAATATATTAAGAAAGAGAAATATAATTTTCAAAATTTAAATATAAATCTATTTTTATAAGTAATAATATATATATCAATTAATAAAAATATTATATAAAATATATTATTAAAAAGTCATAATTTTATCTAACTATTAATAACTTTAAATCTTAACATTATGATTAAAAAATTTTATAAAAAATATATAATATTTTTTATAAAAATAACAAAGTTTTCTTAAATTTATTCTATATTGAAGAAATCAATATAATTATTCTTAAAATATATTGATTAAATCAACAGAAACTTTTGTATATCTAGAATTAAAAAATTTTAAAATATAAAAATAGCTAAAACAAGAAAGAAAGCATAAAAAAAAGTGATTAGTTTCCTTATTATAACATAAATATTACTATATTTACAAATAAAATATAATTCAAAAAATTTTAAAAAAATATCTAATTTAACAATCATATTAATAAAATCACATGTTAAATAGATTATATTAATTAAAATTAATCTAATGTAATAATCATATGATTGAAAAATTATATGACAGATAGATAGATATATTAATCTTATTGACTTATACAAAAATTTTTCATTATATTTCAGATGATAATATAAATAAGACTTTAATTACTTTTAATTTATTTTTAAATATAAATTTTAACATAATATAATAATTAGTTATAATAAATAATAAATAAATACTATATAGGATGCTATCAGTAAAAAAAAAGAAAATCTACTTTTTAGACAAATATTTTATTGGTTTACTCTATTAATAAAGATCATGTAAACAGAACTGTTTAATAACTAAAATTACTCAAAATTTGTAGATTTTTATCTTTTCTATTGATTGTCTTCTATATAATTGCAACTAATTTTAATATTATTAAAAAATTGAGATATAATTAATTATAATTGATGATAAATAAGTATTATAGAGTTGCAGTTAATTAATTTTCTATTTTTAATAATATTAAATTAATATGATATTTAATAGTAATTTTGTATAATTAGTGAAAAATAATCTAACTATTTTAATAAAGAATTTTAATTGAAAATGCAATGTATATAATTAAAGTAAGAAAATAATAAAAAGTTTTTTATCAAAAAAAATTATTTTTAAAGGAAAATCAGATATAGTATTAAAGAGTTTTACATTCTATAAATACAAAGTTAATTACTATAATTAATTAAATATATTTTTACATTTTTATAATATAGATAATAAATTTATTTTAGATTGCATAGTCTATATTATATTAATAATATTTTATATTTGTATATTAGTATTTAAAATTGAAAAGTTATTTTAACTAATTATTAGTAACATTAATAGTTTAGCCAAAAAAAATTTTATTAATATTTATATAATAATATGCATTAATTTTCTAAATAAAGTTTAATTTCAAAGGCTTTTAGTATAGTAATAATTAGACTTTTTATAAAAAAATTCTTATTTAAATTATTTATATGAAATACATTATAATCTAAAGCTATGATTTAAAACTATAATTTTTTCTTCTTAATCGAACTATATATAATTCAAGTTTTTATATTTCATAAATAGTTTCTTACTTATATATTGTACTTACTATATTAATATTTGCCTACCTAACTATATAAATAGGAATATTGTTTTTTTTTTAATTCAATTTTTTCTATAAGAATATTACTTAATATTAGTGATTGTTAATTGTAGATACTAAATTTTTTATCAACAACAATAGAAGCTAGTAAATTATTAATATATCCTTTAGTTAAATTAGTTATATGTTTAAGGTTGCTAGACGAAATCTAGAGGTTTTGCAAGTTATCTAAATGAAAAAAGATAAATTTAGTGAAATTATATTAAAACTTTATTAAAAAATCTGCGAAATTCTAAAAAAGGTAAAACTATATCAAAGCTTATAAAAATGTGAAACTATATCAAAACCTTAGTAAAATTTAGCAAAATTATAGTTTAGATGTTTTGCCAAATCCAAAATAAGTTTAGACAAGCAACCTTACATATGTCTAATATTAAATATGAGCATTAAAGGTATAATTGAATTAACATCTTTGATATTATTAGAAATTTTAATAGGTTCAAAAAAATATTTTTAAATACTATATAACTATAATAAAATCTTTTGAATTTATGTAGCATTTCCTATCAGAATTATTGACTAAAGCTATGGCAACATTAACTCCATAAGATTTATTATTAATGTTATAATTACTATATTTATACATTACAAATATATTAAGTTCTATCTTTTTAATATTAAGCTTTTCTAACTGCTTTTTTAATTTTTTATTTTATCGAATCTATACTTAATTTCTTCTTTAATTTTATTTATAAATTATGCTATTTTTAATAGATCTTTTTCTATTTTTATTTTCATTTAGTAGTACTTTCATAATTACTATAAATTAGCTATTTAATACTATTTTTATTTCAGAACTATATTTTAAATAAAAAATGTAATTATTGCTTAATAAATATATATTATTACTTAAATTATTTTTATTTTCTATAAAAGTTTCTAAAGTTCTAACTCAAATATTGTAAAAAGTAATTTTATTATTACAAATAAAAGAAACACTTAACTTATACTTTTAGTAATATATATTTTGAATTACATATGAATTATAAAAACCCTTATGCATATCTAATTTTATATTATAAATACTTTGAAAAAAAAATTTACTACTTATTAAAATTATATTTTTACAAATAATATAAAAAATAATAGCTAATGTATTTTATAAATTCCTTTAAATATTTTTTAGTCTAAACTGATAGCATTAAAAGTTTTTATGTTAAATTTGATTTTAAAAGTCAAATCAGAACTTAGAAATATATATATAAAGGTAAAATTAAATGATATTGTTACCAGGTTTATTTTTAGTTATCTTAACGTTTAAGTTAAAAGGCTGTAGCAGTTGATTCTATACGTTGAAGTTTCTGATTTTAGGATTTTCTCTAAGTTCTACAAATATCTGTTATACTTAAATTAACTTAGCAATTTATTATATCTTAGAATTTAAGATATATTTAATCGAATTCATAATGATAAACTTAATAGCAAGTTAATCTAAGGTATTATAACAAATCTTAGATAAGGAACAACTTGAAGGAAAAAGTAAATTTGTATAAATTTAAATTGATTCTTTTATTTATAATACTAAAACTCGTAGAAGAGTTAATTTACAACTGAAACAAAAAGCTATTCTATTTATATAAAATGAATTTGCTATAGCTAATTACTTTTTACATTATAACTATTTTAGTAAATTTCAGTTATAAAATAATAATACAAGATAGTAAGATAAAGATATAAAATATAAGATAAATAATAATGATAATAAAATAAAAGAAATAATAAAAATAATAAATATATAAAGAATTTAATAAAATAAACTAATCAAATAAATCAGATGAATTAGGTGAATTTTGTAAATTCTATAAATTAAATAAATCAGTCTGATTTTCTAATGCAGTATGTCAATCAAGATCTTTCTTAATATGATTTACATAAAATTAAATCTAATGATTTTTGTAAGTCATTTTTTTAAGGTAAATTTTCAATATCAATAATACTTAACTATTATAGAGGCATTAAATAAGATAAAGTTTTAATTTGCATATTTTTTAAAACTTTTTTAATTATAGTCAAATTATCAATTTGTGTATTTTTAGGTAAATATTTAATATATAAGTGTCTAGATTTGCATATTTAGTCTAAATTTAGTAGTCTTATATATATATATTAAATAATTACAAGGTGATAATTAATTATAAGATGGTAAATAATTACAGAATAGTAATTAATTAGCAAATTTTAGATTGTATACGAAATGATATGAAAATTTTTAATTTGATGATTAATTACAGTTATATAATTAATTATAGTTATATAATTAATATCACTGAAAATCAATTTTTCAATTTTATTTTTTTTAACAAAAAAAATACATTTATTATATAGGTTGATTACTAGAAAAATCAGGTTCTGAAAATTTTTTAGCAAAATTGAGATTTTTATTGCATTTTAGTTTTTGAAGTTATTATATTAAAATGTATTAAGTTCTTAATTTTAGTCAAAATTTTTTCAGAATCTGATTTTCCTAGAAACGCTCTCATATTTAACTTTAAAAATAACTTTATTTTTTAAACTTAAATACTTAAACTTAAAATTCTTATTAAATGTAATTTTTTTTTATTTTAGTAAATGTTAATTTTTATATATATTTAATATTTATTTTTATAAACATTAATACAGAGATTTTATGATAAAAATTAAGCACTTTGGTCAAAGTCAATTACCTTTTATCTTTAAATGAAAGTTGTTCAGTAGGTTTATATCTAATATTTTATCAAGTTTGATTTAATATTTATGTAGTAATTTTTTTTTGTAAGTTTACTAAATTAGTCATATTTTTTTAACTTCATAAATTAATTTGAGCATGTTGGTTAAAGTAAATTATTTACTACGCATTAAGTAAAATACTTTATATATTTAAATCTACTTATATAATTTTTATCTCAATTAGTTTAATATTCATTAAGTAATAGCTTTTTATAACTGTATTAATTCTCAAATTTTTCATTTTTTTTGAATATTTATTTATGTAATTTATTAAATACTATATCAATTAATATAAATATATATTGTAAAATTATCATAATTTATAAAAAAAGTATCAAATAAAAGTATTTAAAAGTTATTACTTTATTTTATTATAATTAAAATTTTTTTTTTTAAAACTTATTATATTTTTAAGATTACATAAAACAATAATTTATACAGCATTACTAATAATGGTTAGAATTTTTATTTGTGTAATTTTATAGAATTTTTAATATTAGATGTTAATTATGCTTATTGCTATTATAAAAATTATTTGTGTAGAGCTTATATTAAAAATTTTTTTAATTATCTTACCTATATATATATATATATCTGAATTCTATTAAATCTAAAAGATTATTAAATTTTTTCTTAATATTTAACAGAAGTATCTTTGATAAAAAGAGATTTTTTGAAACTTTTTTATGAATTTTCTTACTTATATAAACTATTTGAAACTTTCTAACATTTTGCAGTGATTTTATAGAGTTTTTGTTCATCACAACATATAGTTTATTGATATTAATTATGAAAATTCTTTATTAAAGAAAATATTATATATATTGAAATTTTCTAAAAAATATTGCATTTCTTTTTTGATTAGTATTATAAATCTTATAAATTTTAATTTTTTGTAAAAATCTTTCTAAACTAGACCTTTAACTTTCAATTTCTTATATTAATTTCCACTTGATCTTTAATTTTTATCTGTTACTTTTATTACTTTTATATAAACTCAATAAAAAATTTATATTCAGGATTATTATGATCAATAATAATTAGATGTAATCTTTTTTTGATAGTTTTAAATATTCTATTATAGATCTTTATCTATATACTTATATTCAACAGAATTCTTATATTTCAAATACTTTAAAAAATATGTTCAAGTAATGCACTTTTAAGGTTTATGTAGAATAAAAGAAATGTTATAATATATAAGAAAGTAATGATTAACCTTAAATCTAATAGATAGTAAATACTGAATATAAAAACTAAATGTTTATTTTTCAATTTATTTAACTTATATATAAATTTCATTAATTCAACTAGTTAACGTTAAAAATAAAACATATTTGTAAGCAATAAAATAAAAAAACATAGATTATTCAAGTTCTTATTAGATTAGCATATGAGAATATAAATATAGTGTTTATTAGAAAAGGATATAAAAATTTATATACCTTCTGTGATAATTCCATATTTAATTTTCAAAAACAAATTCTATTTATAGGTACTAATGAGAATTTTGATTTTCTTAAATGAAAAACTGTCAAGATCAAAATCAGTTTTAATAATTTTTTCCAATTCTTTTACTGACTGATTTCTGTTAATATTAATCTTAAAGATTTTCAAGACTATTATTCTAGAAGAGGCAGTTTGCATAATTATATAAATGGTATCAATTAGAAAATAAATTTAAATAATAATAAATGTAAAATATATTAATAATTTATAAAAAGTATAATATATTTTATATTTTATAAATTCTGATTAATATTTAAACAAAAAAAAACATCAAAAAACTATTAGAATAATTAATAAGAAATTTTATTTAATGAGAATAACATGAATGAGATGATATTATATAATATTATATGGAAATATTTGATCTTAAATTACTTGTCTAAACCTATTTTAAATTTCAAACCTTTTAGTTTTATCTAACTTTTGATATAATTTCACCATCTTTATAAGTTTGATATAGGTTTAATTTTTTTAAATAGACTGTTACCCAGCAATCTTAATTTGAATCTTAGGAAAGAAAAATAATGTATTATATATCCTAACTTATCTAAAGGATAATTATTCTAATAATTGAAGTCAAGAAAAAACCGTTTTGCCTATTGGTAATAGATCATCCGTGAAATTATTCACACAAGCATAGCCTTTTATATGGAAAATTTTCAATGTACGAACACAATTGATTTCTTTAATGAAGGGGCGATCAAATAATGATTTCAAATGCTCTATCCTTTAATAATAATAATAATAATTAAAAGCGTATGCTTATATATTTCTACAGGCAAAAACAAGGTCAAATCCTAATATTATTCTTTGTATTTATTTTTAAAAAATGACCTTAACATTGGTTTTCGCATGATATGAGAAATACAAGAATTTTATGTAACATATACTTTTTCGCATGATGTTGGTGATGAGAGACTTACTATATGCTTTGCATTAAGATCGAAAAAAGGGTTGTTTAATTATTTACTTCATCTCATATAGATAAATCATACTACTCTTCTTGATTCATTCGTATGATTCATCAAGTGGTAATAAACCATAGACGATGAATTCGATTTCATAGACGGATAAAAAGAGATAAATTGGTTTATTAATTATGACGCTTTGATTAACTGAATTCCGAGCAATAACTAACACTAAACGCCTTCTCAATGATTTACATCTCGAGTTAAAGTGATGAAGTAATCCTCCCGTATAATAATGTGGAGTGTTTTTTATCCGCAAATACCGACCCATATGTTAATTTAGCTCCTAGGGGTATCAGATTTTTGTGATGTGAACATTACATGGATGAAGAATTCGATTTGGAACACGGGGAGAGGTAAGTTTTTACTTTTTAATGAAAAAAATGTGTGATTGTGAACAAATTAATGAATCAAATAATTAAACTTGAGACAAATTCATTTTCTCATAATCGATATTACCATTAATCGAAATGAATCCTTCGGACTTAACATTTGAATACCATTTTCAAATGATAAACTCTACTTAATTTTAAGTTCGAAAGAAATTGACACAGGATTCAATGTTTCGAAAAAGAGGCTTTTTATTCCCTGTTGTCGAGATATTGAATGAATGTCCATTCTGTATCACTGTAGCACAAGAAGGTACATTTCACCTAATATCGTAAATTTGCACGCCTGAAATTCGTTTTCGAGATACCATTCATTGATGATCTTTTATCGCTAAAAAGATTTTTTTCTTAAACTTGTCATTAACTTACGCTATCAATAACCCAAGCTACCGTTAAAGGTATTTTATCGAATTAAAATGAGGTAAGCTTTAAATTTCGTAAATGAAAGTTTTATTAATATGCTGTTTGGTTGAAAATTTTTTATTTGTTTCTTCAAATAATAGATCCTCCAGAAGAACCATGACAGCCCGAGGTAGAGGCAGAGCAAGGAATGCTCCTTTAAATGCACAGGTAATATTATGAGAATATCTTTGGAACGAGCAAAATCCCATGTTTTAAATGTGGATTTTCATTCAAATGAAAAAAATATATTTTTGTTAAAATAGACTAATAACGACCACTGTGATGTATGTACGTACGGGGGTCGTATGATGTGCTGTGACGGGTGCCCAAAGGCATTTCACTTTACTTGTTTGGTACCTCCGCTTGACGTTGATAATCCACCAACTGGAAATTGGTATTGTAGAGAATGTGGTGCTGAAAGTGTTAGTATCATACTTTTGATATCGTTAATATGATTTTAGTTTGATAACCGTGTATTTTCGCGATTTTTTCAGTCTCGTCAACCACAACAACGAGGTCGCAAAGGTCGTCGTAAAGGCAACCTTTTTAAAGAACTGAAAGATAGAGCTCGTACATCAAATCCAACATCCTTTATGTTGCCGGAACATATTAGAAATGCGTTTGACGGAAGTTAGTTTGACACATATATAATTCTAATTTTCCTTTTTTTTTCTTTCCTTCCATTTTACAAGTAAATGGTGTTATTACCTCATCCATTATATATTTACGTATATATATAATCACGTTAGTATTTGCAGGCAAGCATGGAGAATTTCGGGATTCTAATAAGGAGAAGCCTGTACAACTTGAGTAAGTATAAAGTCTTTTTCTTTTTTTTGGAGAATAAAAATATATTTATTAACCTCGAGATTTCCCTTATTCCTCATCACAGCAAAAGGGGTTACCCAGTAGAGCCGGATCGGGAAAAATTTATCGATTCAAAAGGAAAGCAAATTCGTTGTTATAACTGCAAGCTACCTCCGAAACATCTGAAACCGGTAATGTCATGCGATTTTTGTGACCAACATTGGCACTTTGATTGTCTGACACCACCCCTTACAATCGCACCTCCATTGCACAAGAAGTGGATGTGTCCACTTCACGCGGATCATGTATTGGTAAGCAAAAGATATTTATGAAGATATTATTTAGATATATTTACCTTTTTAAAAGAGTTTTGTTTTCAATTTGAATCTTTAAATAATAGCCTCCGATGCGTAGATTGCGTGGAGAAGATGTTCTGCCTTATATGGATAATACTGCAATCGAACTTCCTCCTGAAAGGCGGCGGATTGAATGCGATCCGGAATTTTACCTCAACGAAACTTTACACAGGTTACCAAAACAAAGTATCAGATTGAACTGGATTGGGCAGTTAAAGGCGGTAATGGATGAAGAAAAAGAAGAAATGTTGCAAATGACGGGAGCCACAGAAAAGGTGCAGTCATCAAGCAAAGAAGGTGAGGTTCCTCTGCAAAATTCCGATAAAGGCAAAAGGAAGGAATTTTTCCGAGAAAATGAGGTCCTTATTCGCGAAAAAGGCAAGGGTAAGGAAATAGCTCACGATGGATGTAAAGGAAAAGAATTCATTTCCGTTAGGACGGATGAGTGCGAATGTGAAAACAATTATAATTCCACGGATTCCCCCGCCTTTTTAACAACAACAACAACGACAACATCGACGACGACGATGGCAACAACAACAACAAAAAAACCATCATCGGCAATCGAGCAGCTGGATGAAGATGTTCAAATGGCGATAGCAATTGAACTATCACGGAATGAATATGATGATAAAGCGGGACCAAGTGGATCAAATGGGGATAATTACGAAGACGAGAGGCAACTTCAACCTGAAGATTATGAAGCAGTTGAATCGTTGATAAGTTCGTCCTCATCGATGAACATGCGAATCCAAACAGATTCCGAAGAAAATGAAAACGTCGAAAAAAGAAGCCTTATAATAGGAGAACGTGCAGTAAAACGACCTCGTCAAGATAATGAAGACAATGCCGGTTTAGGAAACAACGATGATGAAGCCGTGAATGATGAGGAAAATCCATTATTCTTGTTGGTTGAAGCTGCCTTTGGTGGCTTTGTTCCAATCCATTAACTTTGGTTGGTGTTAATTCTTAAATGTCAATATAAACTACTATAATATTTATATCATTTTTTTTTTTTTTTTATAATAGTAAATTTTATATGAATGCGTTTGCTGGTGATGGGATACAAACGGCATATCTTGGCACAAAATTTTTTATTTTGCATCTGTATATAAACAAAAACAAAAAAAAAGGAATTTTTTTTTCCTTTGCATAGAATTTAAAAAAAATTTAGATATCAATAAAAAAAAAAAAAGCGACCTTAAAAGTAATTAATTATATATTGTTTATTAGAATAATATAATAATAATAATAAATTCCCCCTGTATTTTTTTTTTCTAGATGAATTCTATCTATTAATAATTAGTTTTATAAAAATAAAATAAAATAATAAATATATTTTAATATTTATAAATGTTTTCCTAATTCGACTTTTTTCTTGAATGTTTTTTCGGCATTATAAATAAAACCATCTAGTATACCAGCAACAGTAAATATACCACCAATAATAGCACATACACCTGTTAAAAAATGAGTAAAAGATTTTCTTTCTTCCCGATTTATGATTAACATTGGAGAGATGTCATAATTAAAAAATACACCTATTAAAAAGTTAAATAATTTAATTTTAAGAGATAATTGATGGTTTAAAAAAAAAAGAAAAAATAAAGTAGAGTTACCTGGAAGACCACCTTGATGAGAGTGAACATGACCACTTGTATCTTTGCCAGTTAAATCTCTTTCATATTGAGTAACAGAATATTGATTTGTATATATTGTTGTTTGATTCAAAAAATGAAATTGTGTTGATACTACTTTAACAAAATATTGAAACATATAATGTCCTAAAATAATTTTTATAGTAATGATAATAATTATAAGCCCAATGTATAATAAAGGAAAGAAAAAAAAAATAATAAATATTTGTTTACCTTGAGAAACAATTCTGCCAATACCATCTAAAGGATTTACAACACCTTGTACTTTAGGACCAAAACTTAAATGATGTATTTCATGAGTAAAATCATGATTGACGCTATCACTTAAGAAAGGTTGTAAATCATGTACGTGGATATTATTTTGTTGAAAACTTTTACCAGGAGCTAAATGAAAATTACCAGCAACTTTATTTACTCTTACGCTACCCGCTACATTACAACCCTCTTTTGATTGAGCTTGCACCTTTTCTTTCCACCCTTCTTTTACACACTTGAGTAAAAAAGAAATGAGATTTGTAAGTCTTTATTTATTATTGAGAGGTATTTTCAATAAAAAAAAGAACATACCTGATTAATGCTATCAACATCATTAAATGACCACCCTTTTTTAATATATGCCTCCCTTACTTCCTCACATGTATTACAACATCCACTTTCTGGTGCCTCTCCTCCGTAACAACTACCACAATAAGGTTCATCACTATCTTGTGTTGTTGTATCATTTAATATTTTGTGTAATTCTTTTGTATGATCTCCCAAATCTATAAAAAATGATTCATTTTCATTTTTTATTTTTTTAAATTAAATAAATGGAAATGTGTGATATGGTACGTACCTTGAGCCTTTTCAACATGAATTTGATTTCCATCACCATCTATTCTAGTTTTATAAATATCATGGGCCAAATCATTTTGTGTTTCTCCCGCAATATCCATTACATCTACACTCAATACTGAAAAAAATAAAAATAAAATCATTGAATTTCACCATATTTATTTTCTAACTTATAAAAAAACAAAGATTCCTACTTACAATAACAAGGTACGTGAGGAAAGGTAATATTAATATTAATTTCAAGTCTCTGTTTTCTGCTTTTATCCACTACTAATTGCGGTTTCATTTCCGGTGTACGATAATCAGAGAATTCCGACCAAAGTAATATACATATTAAAATAGCACTTATAATCGTCACTTTTTTCACATCAATGAATAGAATAAAAATTTTAAAAATAAAATTTATTGATTTAAGAGACAAGTTATTACATACGGTTAAGAATCACATACATGCTGCTCCATAATATGTTTTGACACGAAAATCATCAAGCGTCTTGGCGTATGCATCAAAGCTTTGAAATTTACTTAAAACTGACCCTCGTTTACCCATCTCTATGAATTTTTTTTTTTTTTTAAAAAAAAAAAGGCTTTCAGTTTTTTTTTTTTTTTTTTTTTAAATTTTATTTTATTTTTACTTATTTAGAAATAATATTCAGAAATACAACCGTCCTAGCGTCGCCGGCAAATAAAACCGGATACCATTTTTCCGGGAGTCGCCATTACTGATATTCCAAAAACGTCGCAATTTCTCTCCACGGTTATCTTCAAAATGTCTGACGCCAAATATTTTCAAAGAGGTATTTCGTTTTCACACTTTCTAGGGAAATAAACCTCTGAATAAAAAGAAAAACTCACTCATCATTATTATTAGGAAAGATTCAAGAACTTCGTTCCGAGTTAAACTCGGAAAAAAAAGATAAACAATATACAAAGAAAAAAACTGTACTGAAAAAAATAGTAGCAAATATGACGATGGGAAATGATATGTCACCTTTATTTTCTGATGTAATTAATTGTATGCAAATACCCGTATTAGAAATAAAGAAAATGGTTTATCTTTATCTTATTAACTATTCAAGATCAAAACCTGACATGGCTGTAATGGCCATTCCAAATTTTATTAAGGTAGGAGGTAGTTAATGTAATTTTTAAACTCATTTAACCTGAATTTTGATCTAAATCCAATTTTTTCCTTCCCAATGAACTATTAGGATGTGGAAGATCGAAATCCATTGATAAGAGCATTCGCAATAAGGACGATGGGTTACCTTAACGTAGATAAAATAGTTGAAGCATTAGTTGAACCATTACAACATGCTTTAAAAGATCAAGATCCATACGTTCGTAAAACCGCCGCAATCACAGTGGCAAAGTTGTATATGCATAATAAAACTTTGGTGGAAAATGAAGGATTTATTGATAAATTAAGAGATCTATTAACCGATGCAAATCCAACTGTGGTCGCAAATTCTGTTGCTGCTTTAACTGAAATTTCTGAACGGTCAGAAAAAATTTCAGTAAAATTAAATATGACCATTGCTTTTAAATTAGTTGGTGCCCTTAACGAATGCTCCGAGTAAGCAATTTTAATCAATGATTTCATTGCAAGTAAAGGATTAGATTATTAATTTTACTTCCTTTTTTTTTTGATTAGATGGGGACAAACTTATATACTTGAATCGTTGATGCTATGCGTTCCTCAAGAAATGGGAGACGCAGAAATGTTATGTGAACGTATTGCACCACGTTTACAACATGCAAACTCGAGTGTAGTATTGACAGCAGTTAAAGTAATAATGTATTTTATGAATTATATGACAAAAGAAGAAGATATTAATATGAATTGTAGAAAATTATCTCCACCATTAGTGACAATTCTTTCAAATGGACCTGAAGTACAATACGTTGCACTTCGTAATATTTTATTAATTATACAAAAAAGACCTGAAGTATTAAGAAAAGATATGAAAGTTTTCTTTTGTAAATATAATGATCCTATTTATGTGAAATTAGCTAAATTGGAAATTATGTTTCGTTTGGCAAATGCGAGTAATGTTGATCATGTTTTATCTGAATTAAAGGAGTAAGTATAGTTTCTCCTTAAGGAAATTGATGGATAGAGATACATTTAAAAACTTTTTGCCTCATTTATAGGTATGCTACAGAAGTTGATGTTGATTTTGTGAGAAAGGCTGTGAGATCAATTGGAAGATTGGCGGTAAAAATAGAAGTAACCGCCGATAAATGTATATCGGCATTATTAGAACTGATACAAACCAAAGTGAATTATGTAGTCCAAGAAGCCATAGTGGTTATTAAAGATATTTTTCGAAAATATCCTAATCAATATGAAAGTATTATTGGTACTTTATGCGAAAATTTAGATAATTTGGATGAACCTGAAGCAAAATCTGCTATGATTTGGATCATTGGTCAATATGCCGATCGTATTGTAAATTCCGAAGAATTATTAGATGATTATCTTTTCACGTTTTTGGAGGAACCGGTTGAAGTACAATTAAGTTTATTAACTGCTACCGTAAAATTATTTATTAAAAAACCCACGGCTGGTCAATCTCTTGTACCTAAAGTATTAAAATGGGCTACTGAAGATGTTGATAATCCAGATCTACGTGATAGGGGTTATATTTATTGGAGATTACTTTCAACCGATCCTACTGCTGCAAAGGTAAATTGAAATAAGGTAATTTTTTAAGGAAAAAAATGTTCTAATGTATTTTTTTTTTTTTTTCGTAGACCGTTGTATTATCTGAAAAACCAAGGATTTCAACTGAAAGTGATAATATGGAACCTTCTTTGCTCGACGAATTGTTATTACATATTTCAAGTTTATCATCAATCTATCATAAATCTCCTCAAACCTTTATTCATCATTCTAAACCAAGACAATTAATCAATTCTCCTGTATTAAATAGCAGAAATACTGTTCAAAATGGTAAACAGTGTAAAACTACTTTATTTGACGCTGAATTAAATGATATTACTTCTGGGTACGTATATTGATTTGCCTTTGAAAAAACACTTGATTGTTTTTGTTCACTTCACCTTCTATTATTCTATAGAAATCTTGGTAATTACGAGTCAAATCCTTATCATGTAGATGTTGTAAATATTGGCGATCGTACGCCTAACAATTTACTTTTAGATTTATAAAAAAAATATATATATATTTGTAAATTACTGTATTTTTTTTTTTTTTTTTTTCCTTTAATTTAATTCGTTGGGATTTTATATATAAAAAAAAATTTTATTATTTATTTAATCTAATTAACCATTTTTATATGAAACGAATATAGATTTTTTGATTCATTAGTGATATTTATAAAATAAAGAAAATAAAACATTTATACATTAAATTAGATAAATTTAATAAAGTATATTATATTTATTAATTGTGAATAATAGAAATATAATGTTATTTCTTAACTTTTTAAAAAAATATTTTATTTGTCCTGAGCGATGCGAAAGAATAATAGATGTGATAAATTTTTATTATGTTAATCAAATGAATTACTAAATTAATGTTACTTATAATATTCATTTAAATTAAATTCGCTGAAATTATATATATATATAATCCGTTTAAAAATCAATTTAGTCTATATATGTATATTTAACACATTTAAAAATAATAAATAATATTTTATTCTATAATTTAAATAAAGTAATAATATGTATATACCATATTTGTATATATAAATATCTAAATTCTAACTAGTAAATCAACTAGTAAAAATAATATTAGAGATATTTTACAAAGTAATTAACAAAAAAAAATGTTATAATAATAATTAATTCTAGTGTATATGAAAACAATTTTTGCAACTTCCTTTTTTAAATACATTGGGAGAATAATCATCACAATCACATTCTTTGCAAGGTCCAAAATCTTCATTTGATTTTTCTCTACCCAAATTAAAATCTTGAGGTATATATGAATTTCTTGATACACCTGTTGAAGGTGGAGACATAGTTCTAGGAATACTATTTCCAATTGATGAATATTCATATGAACTTGCACGTGCAGCCTTACGTGGAGCCACAGCTGTTGATGTTACAGAAGAATTACGGACTGGGGAAGGTTTGGAATTACGAGATGGAATTAGAGGCATTCCTCCGGCTGGCGATCCGGGCCTTTGAGACGATACATTTGATTGTGAAATAAGTGAACGACGTTGTGAAGTTTGACGTGCTGGAGGTGTATATGAATTATCTCGAGACATTGGTGTTGAACTCTTTGTTTGTGCTGGTGGTGGTTCTTCATCAAAATCATCATCTTCCTCATATAGTTCTTCTTGTTCTTCCTGCTCAACTGGTGTTTGCGCTGATAAATTTGTTGGTCTACGTGGAGGCATTTGTGGAGGCATTTTTGGTGGCGACTCAGTAATTTCCTCCGTATAGTTCGCAGGAAACATTCCACTTCTTTTAGTTCCATCTGTATTAATAATTTCACCAATCCACCACCCTTCGGCTTCTTCCAAAACTGTGATAGTATCTCCTTCTTCAATTGCCAGCTCATCTTCACCTTCACCTTCATAACTAAATATAGCTCTTACTTGTTTTATTTGTGACGTGGCAGCTAAAAATTACAAAGATTTAATTAAACGTAACCATAAAAGCGTATCAAAAGTAATATTATAATTTCAAACCTGGTTTCTTTAATTCAATAGATCTGACAGATGATCCAGATGATGCACTTTTATTGCGAGATAATCCAGATGGAACATTAAGGCTATTAGAACTTTCAGACTTGACAAGTTTTGATGTTCTCTTTGAGTTATGCCTAGACCTACTATAATTCGAATACGAATGAGCACTCGAATCATCATTTTCTGAAGTATGATCACCACCCCCATCAGAATTTGAATTAGTCGAATCTAGTGTGGATGATCGTACTGGTACTCGTTTACGTCGTGTTGTTGACTTATTAGAACTATCAATTATCACAGGAGACAATAATATCATCAAAATTAATAAATAATACATAAATGACCTTTAATAATAATAATGATGATGATACTAACCTCTCAACCCATTCTTTCTTAATATTTTCTAAAATTTCGTGTCCAGTTTTGAAATATTCCAATTGGGCATCTAAAAATGAAGTCAATTCCTGCAGATATTGATCCTAATTATAAATGTTCGGAAATTAATCTACATCCTACAATTAAAAACCAAACATATTATTATGCCAGGAGAAGACTAACCTCTGACTCATTAAGTGTATGCATTTTATTATTTATATCCTCCACTACGACTTCATATTTTTCTTTTGCAGCACGCATTTCTTCTTCTAATTCTGGTTTTTCTTTTTTTGACTTTTGCACTTTACTTAGTTTTGCATCGTAATCAAGTCTACGTGATTCTAATTTTCTTTTTAATGTCTAGTTAACAAATCATATTATGAAAAAATTAGCACTGATCTACTATCAGAAAGCACATGAATTAATTTCTTCATTGTCTTACTTGATAATGTTTAAATTCTTCAATAGAAGAGGTCAATCCGAAAAGGAAATCATCTCGTACACGTGAAACATAATCCAATTGTGCATTGGCAATCTTTTCGGCTGCATTACCAAATTTGACTAATCCCATCCCTATTCAACATGAAAATTTAATTAGATTAATTGAAAGTTTTGATTAAAGATTATCTATAATAATTTTTCCTCACCATACCATAGGGAGAATCTGAACCAAGTTCTTCACCACAAACTTTCATAGTATTTCCAAGCGATTCTAAGGGTAAAACTTTCGCTTTTTCCTCTACCGAATCCGTTTTCTTTGCTATATATATTACATTAATGTAAATGATTTTTAAACTACACGAAGATCAAAATGACCAATTTAAAAAGACACGTACACATGATCTTTATGTAGAAGTTTGTTGCAACATGAAGCTTATAGAGACCATCATATCTCCCATCGGTTTTTAGCTGCAAATCTTGGAATTCCTCAGTAGTCTGTGTTTTATTTCCTGATCCGACTTTTTCGTTCGCCCACTATTAACAACAATAAGATTACTGGTTAAAAAACAACCTCCAAAATGTAATGATATCAATTTTTGAAAAAAATAACACGCCTGTTTAAATTTTCCAATATTTTTCTTCATCGTCGAGTAATTGTGGTCAAAAGTTTAAAAATTTATTGGTAGTGTTTGAAACTTGCGATATAAATACAAATCAATGATTTTTTTTTTTAATTGTAACTGGAAAAGATTTGATTTCTGAAAAAAGTAATTCGCTATTTATTTATTTTCTTATTATAGTATAAGAATGTAGGAATTATTATAAGGTGATACAATGTATATAAATTTGTGTACTTAATATGGTTAGAAGCAATTCACATGAAAACACATTTCGTTAAGTAAAAAAAAAAATTTTTAAAATACTAATTTATTTAGTAGTTGAGACGGAATTAATACCTTTTAAGATCTGAAATTATTGGTGTAACTTTATAGTAAAAAATAAATATATTGTCTCTTGTTATAAATATATATATAATTTATTGATACATCATAATTAGTTTGTACCTTTGATATTAACGTTGTCGTGTTATTTAACAAAAGTTGAATTTCCTCTACTCTGGTTTTTAACAAGCTTCAAGCCACCTTTTTTTATTTTAGTCAAATAATCCAATTTGATTTTAAGTTCTCTGTATCACAGCTGTGTCATGACGTATATTCAAGATTTGATCGACATTTTGACACGATAACATGATAACGAATAAAACCAAAAAAATTTTTTTTTTTAAAAAAAAGAATTTTTTTAGTAGAATTATGAGTTATAGACAAATATTTAATTCAATTAAATTTAATATGACTTTTAGTCCATTATTATTGACTTTGGTGGTGGTCTTAAGTTATTCTGCTATACAAATCCATGCCGAACAAGATAATAACAACATACCAAGAGGAGTGGCAAAGTCAGGTGAGTGACCCAACTTTTTTTTTATTAATTTTTATAGAAATTTATCCTGGTATTTATTTCACGTCTCCCTTATAGAGGCACTTCTTTATGAGAAGAAAGGATCAGAATGGACGTGTTTAGACGGGTCAGCAACGATACCGTACGAAGCAATTAATGATGATTATTGCGATTGTGTTGACGGATCTGATGAACCAGGCAAGTAGTTCAATAATGCAATTTTTTTTCCTAATATCTAATTATAAATAAACCATTCGATCCGTTTTGACAACAATTCATATTTTTTCTTATAGGCACATCTGCATGTCCAAATGGCAGGTTCTATTGTACAAATGTCGGGTATTTTCCGGCTTATATATCATCTGAACGCGTAAATGATGGTGTTTGCGGTAAAGTTTTTATTTCGGTATAGATTGTAATTAACGAACCTATTATGTTGACTTTTTTTTTTTTTTTTGTAAAAAGAACCTGAATGCTGTGATGGATCAGATGAATATGATGGAAAGATTGTATGTCCAAATAATTGCAAGGAACTCGGTGATGAACATCGTAGGCATATACAAGAATTGGCCAATATTAAAATCGAGGTATACAATTATTTGTATAATCGTAAAAAAAGAAACAACTTCGTTTCTGATCTCCCGTAACTTTCTTTACCTTGCAGGGAGCACGGATAAGACAGGAATATATTCAATATGGTATAACAAAGAAACAGGAACGTGAAGCTTCCTTGGAACGATTAAAAATCGAGCTTGAGTCCGCAAAGGTTAAAGTTTCAGAACGCGAAGGTAATTTTATCAAAATTCATTTATTGAAAACGATTTCACTTACCGACAAATTATTTTAAATACGAAGCTGTATTGAAAAGGGCTCAAGAGATGGAAAAACTCGAGTCTAAGGCAAAAGGTTGGTTTCAGACGCGTCATATGTATATCGTTGGAATGTTAACCGGCTTATTTATAATTGCGATCATAATTAGGTAATGGCCGATTAAAGGAATGTCGAGAGAAATTAAGAACATTGCAGGAACGGAATGAAGAACTTCGTGAACGAATCGACACATTACTTAAAATTCTGGAAGAAATGAAAAATGATCATAATCAAAATTACAATGATGTTGCTGTTGAAAATGCCATCAAAAGATATAACGAATTTATAGAAGTGGAATTGGATCAAGAGGAAGAAATTTATGAAGACGAAATAGAGGAAGAGAATCAGGTTCCTGAAATTCAGACCAGTAAGAGAGGATTTATAGGTTTTAAGAATTTTTTTTTTTTCACACGTTAACTTACTTTCCTTCCGATTCCTGCTTTTAAGAACTTTCGTTAAGCGAACGGGTTGCCGAAGCTTTCTTAGACCTTTATGATGACGTGTTGGAAGCATTTGGATTATCAGAATATACCATTGGTAAATCCGAGCGACAATTCTCTAGGCCTTCAGGTGATGGTAAATCCAAAGGTAAATCAATCTTAAAAAAATAATTTTATATTTAAATTATTTTTGATACATATATATTTTTCAGAAGTAACAGTGGCAAATGATGCGCTAAACGAAGCAAAAGAAGCGAAAAGCAGTATTGAAAATGAAATTGAGGATATTAACGAAAAACTTGCAAGGGATTATGGACCTCAGCAAGAATTTACAAAATTAGAAGAGACATGCGTTAGTTACGCTGAAGGACAGTACACTTACACAGTGTGTTTATTTGACAAGGCAACTCAAAAAAGTGCTCAGTATAAATATACACATATAGGGTATGATGATATAAATGTTCTGAATCATCGTTTCATTTATTATTTACTAATAAATATATATTTTTTTTATCGATATATTTTAGTAACTTTGCAAAATGGATTGGGTCTGAATCAAGGGATGATCCAAAATATTATACAGCACAATTATATGATCATGGAGCAAGGTGTTGGAATGGACAGGACAGATCAGTTAAGGTAGGTTTTTTTATATATATAATTAATTTATTTATTTATTTATTTAAAATATAATTATTTCTAATTCTAAATCTTTTAAATCCTTGATTTTAGGTATATTTCGAATGTGGCATAGAAAACAAAATTCTTTCTTTTTCTGAGCCTGAAGATTGTCAATATTTAATGAATATGTCAACGCCAAGCGTTTGTTATGAGAATTTCGAGAAAAATAAAGATGATGAATCAGTTCATGATGAATTGTAAAAAAAAAAAATTAATTACTTTTATTTAGAATCTAGAATAAAGGGAAGTTCAACTTATTTAGCTTATTCCATTTGCAAAAAGTATAAATTAAGAACTAACTTGTTTAATCAATTTGGCTAAGTTTGAATCAAATAATTCAGATTTAATTGGCATTTCAGGTGTATAAAAAGGATTTTTCATAACATAATCACAATAAATATCATAAGTACGACGAAGTAATAAATCAATGTTTCCGTGGGTTGGCTCAGCAATGATTAAAAATTTTGTACCTAAATTTGATAAATAAATTTAGCACTATGGAGAGAAGGAGAAAAGGATTTAGAAAAATCTTTCAAGAATTACCTGTTAATGTTTGATAACAATATAATTTGAAAGTGTCCGCTTCGAGTACTTCTAAACCCGAAGAAGTTGCGTTTCGAACCGGTGATATTTTTGAAGTTATAGCATGTACTCTACAGATTAAGAATGTCTCATTTTTTAACCTAAAGAGATTAAATAAATATTAGAGAACCAAATAACTTTATTTATTAAAATTACCCATGGAATGTTCCTGCTAATACCAAATATTCGTTAGAAGTAAGCTTGTTTAGGCCTTCACTAAAGTCTTTTTGATAGATTAAACCTCCAGCTTTATTGATTATGTATAGTGAATAGATCATTGTTTAAATAAAAAAGTGGGTGAAAAAAAACGTTGAAGGAATGAATGTATTTGATTCGTGCTACATAGAATGGTTGGTTACACAACTAGAACATTCTTGATAAAGTTTATTTTTTTTTACACACCAAATCCTCCCCTCCCTTTTTATTTTAGAAATCAGTGACTCTTGAACCGTAACTCCAATCACCATGTATTAGAGGTTCTTGTTTAGGTCCACCAATTTCACCTGTTTCAGGATTTTTATCACCTTCGAATTGAGGAGGAGGTTTTTTTCGTAGATCAGGATGCGTTGATGACAACAATTCTTCTTCATCCATCTGTACACTGTCGGAAGTAAAGGAACCCTGATTTTTACGAACCAATTCTTCAAATTCTTTTTGTTCCCGTGGATTTGCCAATGGAACTGGAGCTGGTCTCGATTTAAACAATGGTTCAGTAGAATAAGATTGAATGAATAGTGAAGGAAGGTTACGAAAGAACAGGTGAGAAGAACTCTGTTGAGAGTTACGAAAAAGGTTGAGACGAAAAATTTGAGCCATTGGGTCACTTTTTTTGTAAAAAAATGGGATGTTATATAATGTATACAGAAAATCACGTGATTGCGACACCAAATTAAGGATAGCCGGTTGTTGTCACTCCAAATTAAACCATATAGTTATTAGAATAAGGTACTTGGGGGTACGCCTACTTTCTATGTGGTTTCAGATAATTTTAATTTAAATAAATTTTTTTTTCGTTTTGGGTTTCATGTGATGATCAATCTTTGCTTGCTGCGAACTGCGGTATATTTACAAACTAACGATTAAAGATGGAAATTCTCATCATGGAAAAATAATGAATCAAAAAAAGATTTTGAGATGGTTCGAAATATTTTTTACATTTTATGTCTTTTGAAGTATTAACGTTTTTTTGTAACAATGATCCGCAGCATAATACGCGATGATGATCTCACCTTATATGGAATTTTGATTTAAATACCAGCACTTTTGATCTTTTTGAATGTGTGATAAGAAAATTAAAATTATTTCTGATTATATAATTGCAGGAAACCAATTTCTTTTAATTATAACAAATGGACTATAATAGTAAGATGGTTATTGAATCCTATTACAGTAATATAAACAATTTTTTTTTGTTCAATTGGTTGTGCAACTTTAGAATTCAAAAAAAAAAATAAAATAAAATAAAAATATTTTTTTTTTTGGATAAAATGAAATATCTTCATTTGGAGCTTTATTGAGAAACATAATTCGAAGGTTATTTTGTCAATCAATAATTACCACTTTATCAATAATCATAGTCATCTCCTACTTTGTAGAAACATCTGATCATCACCGAAAAAAAAAAACCTTAAAATTTTTCATTAGCAATACTAAAAAAGTGAGATAGATTAGGTATGCAATTTTTTTTTTCTTTGGAAACATATAAATGCTACTACTAAATAAGTTTCATAGGGTAGATAAATCATGTGAGTTATGGTCAAAGGCCTCCGTCACATCATCGCTAAAGATGCAAAATTCCGGAGGCTTCATTTTCGTCACTGGGTTGTCATGCTTATGACTTGCTTATGGCGTACTCATTGTTTGTTCGTTCGTACAAGTTTCTTTTTGCGCTTCCGTGTGAATTCTGTGGATCAAATATTTGAATTAAGTTCCCAGACCATACCTAAAACCCTTGAGGAAAAAATGA
>CAJVPQ010000472.1:0-27468 GCA_910591825.1 Funneliformis caledonium
TTTTCGTTGTCTTGGCCGGCACATTAATTAAGAATTTAAAATAAAAAATAAAATATAAAAAAATCAAAAAAAAAATACGAAAGACGAAAAACGATACCCACCAAAAAGTAAAGAAAAGTTGGAATAAAGATACAATGAAGTTGCGAGATCTCTATTTATTTTCGAAGAAAACAAAGAAAACAAAAATTGGCCAATGAACAATCATCGACGATCATCATTTACGTCATTCGTAAATAACGAAGAATGACGTCATAGACTAAGGTTTGTTACTCGTTAGTAGTGTTAATAGGCGATTAATAAATTATTTATTATTGTAAAACCTAACTCCAAATATTAAAATTAAATAATCCACTAAACAAATTATGAACAAATTTTGGAACAGTCTTCTAAATTTATATATTTTTCAGTAAAAAAATTTTACGCCAATTCCCTAATGATGATTATCTTTCACCAGAGACCTGCAACTAACCGGAAACCCAGCCAGGACCCGATTCAAGAACGTGTGCGGGCTGGCAAATTATTTCACGCCGAAAGTTCAAAATACCAGTCTGGAAATTTATTAAAATTTAGCCGCTAATGGTATTTTTATAAAGTATGAGTTAGTTATGAGAAACGAATTTCTTTCCAAAGGTTATAGCCTGAAATTCAAAATATCTAATATAATGAAATATGCTAATAATTTTGTTGTAACATTATTGCCGATCATTTTTTAATGTTGTCGCTTTAACAAATATATATTTTTATTATTATTATTTGTTTTTTTAAAAAGAAAAAAGAAAAAGGAAATGAAATGTATAATATGTCATGGCAACTTGTTCAAATGTCAAGTGTTAAAAAGCAGAAAAAGTGAAGTTTAGTTGTAATTTAATAAATTATTGCACAACAATCGTTAGTATTTAGATTTACATAGTATAATTTTTAGTTTTTATTTGTCAATGAAAATTTTATTTTTTGGTATTTGTAAAATAAAAATAATATGATTGAATTATAAAATAATTTTGCATCACCAATTAGCATAATTAATTATACTGTGTTGGATTAATTTTGAGCCAGGCCGGCTTTACTTGCAACCGAAATTGACTGAAATTGGACACTTGTATAAGTACGACAGTTCACGTTATGAAGATACAGCTCGAGAATGGACTCGAAAAATTTGTAGGTGAGTATTAAAATTAAATGATATATAATATCCATTGCATTAGTGTGTTATAAAATTTACTGTAAAAGTAAGAAAAGTCCTTAAGTTTTTTTTTTGATTATTATTAATCAAAAACGATTATATTCGTATTAGGCTCGTCACTGTACAAGAATTTCCATACTTTTATTTTTATTTTTATTTAATTAAAAAATATTTTAATCTCTAATTCAATAATTTACGAATTTTTTATGTGTCGTGTATATAAAGTTATTCTGATAAAATATTTCTATATCTTCCCGCAAAATTTGAACTTCTACTGGACAACATTTTAGGTTCTCATGGAGCGAGCTTTTTCTTGAAAAAAAATTCCATGGAAACCACAAAAATAAATAAAAATGAAAATAAAAATAAAAATTAACAAAATATTTAACGAATTTTTTTTTCTGAATAATGATCGATTTTTTCGAAGGTTGAAGTATCATTATCAATATTTGCAAGATGAGCCTTAGGTCAAAAAATCATATTTATTGCTATAAAATATATTGAATAGAACTTTTCATAAACTATCTAGTCAGTACTAATACGGTTTAAACAGGTTAAATTCGCTACTTCTAACCTTTTTTTTGGATCGATTCATTTCTTTCCCAAACATAAAAAAAAATACGCAATTTTTTTTTTTTAAATGACTTCAATCTTCCATTCTGGACTTTCAAAAAGATCTTGCCTTAATATTAATGACTTCAATTTCATAATTCAAGTTGGTGAAAGTCAAGATACAAATGAATTTTATGTTCATTCAGTTATATTACGTGCACGCTCTCCATATTTCAAAAGTGCTTTTTCGTCTAATTGGATTACAAAAAATGATAATATGGTCATATTTAATAAACCTAATATCACTCCAAATGTTTTGAACATGATCTTAGGGTAAGTTATATTCAACAAATATTTTTAAATTATTTTTTGTTATAAAATTTTTAATTTTATTATTATTTTTTTTTTAAAGTTACATTTATACGGGAGAACTTCATTTGTCAATGCAGTCGTGCTAAGATATTTTAGGACTATAAATTGCTTCAGATGAGCTACTTATGGAAGAATTATTCAAACATGTTCAAGATTACTTGTTAAAAAACATCTATGCTGGATTCAACAAAATTTTATTGACTTCATACTGTGTTTAAACTTTCTAGCTGCAAGAACCTGCAAGAATATTGTCTTGGATCGATTTGTGCCGATCCAGAACCGTTTATCACTTATTACTAGATAAAGATATCCATTTTGAATTGCTTAAAAGTGAGGATCTTGAGATTAAAGAAATCGTCGCTTGGGAATGTTTAATTAAATGGGGTATAGAACAGACTCCTGAACTGGAAAGCAAGAAGTGTGATGTAGCTACATGGAATCAAGAGGAGTTTGAAACGTTGAAGAAAACATTAAGTCAATTCAATCCACTTACTCGATTATGGAAATTACTACTGCTGATTTTTATGATAAAGTTCGACCTTATAAAGCTATCATTCCTCATCATATTTTTGAAGAGATTACTGAATTTTATTATAAAAATACCTTACCAAAGTTATCAACTTTACCGCCTCGCGTGAGTAAACTAGAATCAAACATAATTAAACCAATGCTCGCAACCGTTATAGCTAATTGGATTGATAAAAAAAGTTTTAACCGTTCTTACATCAATAAACAGTATAAGTTTAATCTTATTTACCTAAAAAGTAGGGTTAGTTTTGATCGTAAGGTGTTTCATAATAAGTGTTGTGGACAAGGACCATTTGTGGCGTTGATAAAAGTTCGATCAAAAAAAAATTTATGGAGGTTATAATCCAATTGGTTATGCGTTGAGAAACAATCAATGGTTATCTTCTTCTGATAGTTTTATATTTTCATTTGAAAATGATCATGATATACATAACATGAAACTTGGTAGGGTAATTAATATGGACATGTCGATACGAAAGAATTATAGTAGCTCCAATTTCATTAATTTCGGAAATTATTTATATACAACGGGCAAAACCTTAATTTTAGTAACTCTGGAAATTATCATTTCTGACAATTTAACTTCGTAAAAATATATATTATGGAATAAAATCTTGTTAATAATCTCTTTAAAAGTTTTCAAAAAATTTAAAAGCAACCATTTTAATAAAAATGAAAGCCATCGATTGGCTTAAAATAAAATGACAATTTGAGCATATTGTAGAGTATTAATTATAATTTAATAACTGACGACTATATGAATACATACACATTTACTGACTCTTGCTACGTCTCAAAGTGGCTTTACATCAAATAATATTTATCATCTAGATAACTGAATTGTTAATTCATGATGTGTCGTCGCCGCAGTATTTCATGGTTTATTCCAGTATATTATTACAAAAAAAAAAAAAAGTAAAAAAGTAAAATTTTTGATGACAAATTTGGATGTAAAATTGAATTACTGTATATAAGGAAGAAATTTCGTCGATCATATGCGATAAATTTCATATTCGTGGGTTACTCTGCATCGGAATTGAACTCCGAAAATTTTTTTTTTTACTTAAAAGCCATAAAGACGGTCGTAATTATAATAAAGTAGAAATGTCAAATAACCCTGAAATATCAAATATTTATGTCGATTGGTTAGAAAAATCAATCTCTGATAAATATTTCATCTATTATGAATATTCGGACTTCGACAATTTACAACTAATCGGAAATGGCCAATTCGGAAAAGTTATGCGTGCGAATTGGAAAAATCCGAATCGTTATTTTGCTTTGAAATCTTTTAATAACGATACAATAACTTTGAAAGAAGTTGTAAATGAGGTAAGTAATTATAATAATTTAAAAGTTTGTTAGCAAGATTGGAAATTAATTTATATTAAAAATTTTATAGATAAAATTACATAAAAGAGTTGATTCTCATCCAAATATTATTCGGTTTTCTGGTATCACAAGGGAAAGAACTGGTAAATGTTAATGACATAATTCAAATTTTCGACAAATATATTAATTTTAATTTTTTTTTTATGGAAAGCAAATATCCATCAAATTAACAAGTATTCTTTAGTTTTGGAATATGCTGATGGCGGAACATTAAATACTTATTTAAATGAACATTTTAATGAACTTGATCGGAATGACAAATATCAGCTAGCTTTACAATTGGCAAGTGCCGTGGAGTTCATACACGATTGTGAGATTGTTCATTGCGATCTGGTTACTGTCAACTTGTTTAAATCTATTATTTATTATTTTATCAACATTGATTATTAATCAAAAATTTGTTCATTAATACATTATAGCATGCAGAGAATATACTTATCCATCAAAAAACTATTAAATTGTCAGATTTTGGTTTATCAAAAGAAATTGCTGAAGCATCAAGTAATGCTTCGAAAGTATTTGGTATATTACCATATATGGATCCAAAAAGTTTAGATAAAAATAAGGATTACAAATTTAATAAAAAATCCGATGTCTATAGTGTTGGAGTCTTGATGTGGCAAATGTCAAGTGGATATCAACCGTTTAAAGATGTTATTTACGATGAATGTTTGTATCTTTCTATATTAAACGGCAAAAGAGAAAACATTATTGATGGAACACCACCTGAATATAGTAATCTATATCGAGGTAAATAATATAAATAACATTTTTATTTATAAACGAATCTAATCCCTATTCATTCAATTAGAATGTTGGAAATACGAAACTGATGAGCGTCCAAATATTCAAAAAGTCGTTTCAACGCTTAAAACAATTATCTCTCTTGAAATTGGTGAAATTATTAATGCTAAGTTTAATGAAGAAATTGAATTACCGATAAATGATGCATCTAGCCCTAAACCAAGTATAGAAATAGATGAGGATTTAGAGTGTTTAGAATTAACTGAAGATATAAAAAATTTTACTGAAATCAAATCTTCTCAATCAAATATGACGAATTTCAAAAATAATTTATTAATTAATAATAATTCTAGATTTAAATCAAGTAAAGAGAGAGATGAGGATTTAGAGGATTCAGAAATAACTAAATTTTATAAGAATAATAATGAAAGCAGTTCAAGTTTGCAAAGTAAAAAATCACTTTCAAGTATAACTGATTTTAAAAGCCGCATATTAACTTCAATTTTTCAAGTTAATAATCTATCAAAAGACTCAATTGATTCAATATTTATAAATCATATAACTGTTGATAAATTAATTAAAATTGTAATTAAAAAACACAATGAAGGAATTACTTATGATCAAATTTACCATTTTATTAAGCAAAAAATATCACGATTAAGTCAAATTGAAAATCTTTTAAATTGGTTAAGAAAGCAGCAAAGTCCACAATATATATGGTTGCTTGGATTATTTTATTATTTAAATATTGGTATAGATGAAGATAGTGTTAAAGCATATGAATTTTTTTTCAAAGCAGCAGAAGAAAATTATTCAATCTCACAAGTTTATCTTGCTAAATGTTATTATAATGGATATGGAATCGAAAATGATAAAATACTATCATTTAAATGGTATCAAAAATCAGTAGAAAATGAAAGCATAATAGGACAGTTTTATTTAGGACATTGTTATGAATATGGCATTGGAACCAAGAAAAATGAAAAGAAAGCAGTTTATTGGTATTATCAAGCAGCTAGTAATGGAAATATTACTGCAACACTTCATTTAGCAGATTGTTACAGATTAGGAAAAGGAGTTGAAAAAGATGACAATAAAGCATTTAAATATTATAATATGTTGGCAGAAAAAGAAATTTCTGATGCACAATATCAACTTGGAAATTATTTTTTTAATGGTATTGGAATAGAAATAAATAAAAAACAAGCTTTATATTGGTATAAAAATGCAGCAAATAATGGAAATATTATTGCAAAAGATAATTTAATAAAGTATTATCATATAAATATTAATATAAATAAGAACAAAAGTAATAAATTTTACAAAATAATGTATTTTGAAGGATTAAAGCAAATTGGTTTAAATAATTATTATGGAATTGGAATAAAGCAAAATTATAAAAATGCATTTTATTATTTTCAAAAAGCAGCAAAAAATAATAATACAGATGCACAGTATTACCTTGCAAAATTATATTATTTTGGTGAAGGAACAGAAAAAAATTTTAAAAAAGCCTTTTATTGGTTTCAAAAAGCTGCTGAAAATAATAATATAATAGCACAAAATAATCTTGCAAATTTATATTATAAAGGTGAAGGAATAGAAAAAAATTTAGAAAAAGCCTTTTATTGGTATCAAAAAGCTGCTGAAAATGAAGAAATAAATGCACAAAATAATCTTGCAAATTTATATAATATAGGTAAAGAAACAGAAGAAAATTTAGAAAAAGCATTCTATTGGTATCAAAAAGCTGCAAAAAATGGAGAAATAAATGCACAAAATAATTTAGCAAATTTATATTATTTTGGTAAAGGAACAGAAAAGAATTTAGAAAAAGCTTTTTATTGGTATCAAAAGGCTGCTGAAAATAATAATGTAACAGCACAAAATAATCTTGCATTATTATATGAAAATGGTAAAGGAATAGAAAAAAATTTAGAAAAAGCTTTTTATTGGTATCAAAAAGCTGCTGAAAATGAAAATATTATTGCACAATATAATCTTGCAATATTATATGAAAAAGGTGAAAAAACCGAAAAAAATTTAGAAAAAGCCTTTTATTGGTATAAAAAAGCTGGAAATTGAAAAGTAAATGCATAAAATAATCTTGCAAATTTATATAAAAATAATAAAGGGACTGAAAAAAATTTAGAAAAAGCCTTTTATTGGTATCAAAAAACTGCTGAAAATAATTATGCAGTAGTATAAAATAATCTTGTATCATTATATGAAAATAATAAAAGATTAATAGAATTTATAAAAAGGTCTTTTATTAGTGGGACCCCAAACAATCCTAATATAGGTGATAGGAAATAATTCGTCACCACCTTAGTAGATCTTAATTGGTTAGATTTAGAGATTGCATTTAATTGCTCAAAATTATGATGAAGTCATAGATTTTATTTGCATAATTTTATTCGGATTTTAAAATAGTAATATGTTAAGATTGCTTGTTTTTAATAACTTTGACGGATACTTTCCTTTGTTAGAAATATCTAATTTAATCATAATTATGGTCACATAAAATAGTCGCTCGACATTTTTACATTATAATCTATATAATTAATAAAAAAGGTTGTGGAACCCAATGTTTCTAACTTGTAAAAAAAAAAATTTTTTCCTGGGGGTACCAAGTTACCCCCAAATCCCCTTCTTAAACTTTTTTTTTTATCATTTTAAATTTTCATTTTATTATTATCTTATTTATTTATTTCACCTCTCTAAATTCGTGCAATATATATAAAGTTTTTATTTAATAAAAAAATTTATTTTATTATAGTCAAATGTTTGGAATGCATATTTTATTATAATTTTGAAAGTCAGAAGCCAAACATGCGTACGGACTATAGTAAAAAGTGCTGCGTACAGACATTATATTATTCTAGGTCCTAAAAAGCTGCTATAAATGATCATGCAAAAGTTATTAAATTATTTATGATTTTTAAAAAAATTAAACTTTTATTTCCTCTTTCATAGCTTTCAAGCTAAATTTGCAAGGTGGATTCTGAAATTGTTAAATTATCAAATCGTAATTTCAGTTGATATGATTCTTCAAAGTTTAACTCCTAGAAATTTACTTTACCAAACAGGAATTTCGATATTGAGATAGCCCAACTTACAAAAATTTCTATTCTAAAGAATTTTACTTGTAATTAAAAAAATTATGAAGGCAGAAGAACCAATTCTTTCGGATTTCACGTTTGTAGAATGTATAATGGTTAACTTATTATCAAATATCAAATTATATTAAATGATTTGCTTAGCTCACGATATTTTTCATTTGTAATTAAAAAAATTAAATGATTTGCTTATAGAATTCAAGTGATCTATTAGTTTATTCTTATACTGTAAAAATTAAAGTAACTGATTAACATAAAAATCAAAACCTCTATCTTATAAAGAAATTTTAAGGAATATTATAGATATTGCTTACATTATTAATTTGAGAAAGTAAACTGGCTTAATATTTCATATTTGTAAATTGCAATTTTATTATCTGAAGAAAAATATTCACTACTATTAAAACCTAGGGTTGGATCAGGTCTTTCATATAAATAAGTCCAGAATGAAATAGAATCCAAGACCAGACTTAGGACAGGTCCAAGGAAGGACTGATTTATGGACCGATCCATAAGAGAGACGATATTCTATTGAACGATAATATCCGAAATGAAAATGTCGTAAACAATATTAAGAAGTCGTATTGACGTAAATGAGCCACGGGAATTCTAAACCTGTTTATCGATTCTAAGCAAAGCTTTTTTTATATAACATTCTGACAATAAGTAAATACTTTTATTTAAGACTATACGGTGAGTCAATTTATTTATTCTTATTTTTTTTTTAAAAAAAAAAAAGAATAATGAAATATTTAAGCGATGCTAATATATTATAAATACGTTTCTTAAAAATTAAATGGATAATTATTTAACTCGTTAAAATTAAAAAAATAAAATAAAGATAGGAAAATGTTATTAACAACTCAACTTTAGCATTTATTTATTTATAAATTTTTTTTGTTTCGCGAAAAACCTGAAATAAAATCGAAAGTTTTTTATAAATAAAAAATTAAACAAGGTCAAGGAATAATAACTATAATGCAATTTATTAGATCGAGAAATCTATTTATTTATTTTGGAACAACGACTAATTTTATTTTTAGTACACATTTTGTTCCCCAATCGTATTAAAGTCAGCGCCCTTATATTTTATCTATTTTCGATCATCCTTTTTGACTAATCCTTATAAAAGACTTTATCACGACACCTTTCAGATAAAAACCATATTTTAAGACAGTTTTAATTCTAAGACAAAATGCCAAAGAGCGTCTTTTAAATTTACTTAATCAAGTAATGCTCTCGAATTATAATTGTTTTCATGATTTCACCACCTTGGGTGAATTAACATAAAAACAACCATTTTCTTATTAGCAGATTTAATTGAAATGGTGCTGGATCTCTTGATTCTGGCTTGTAATATCTATATTTCCACTAAATTTTCAATCTTAAACCGTTTTTTCAGATTGAGTATACTTAAGAACGAATCAGAAGCTGATCAAACTTGATGGTATTGGCATAACACCGTATTCGATGGTCGTAGGAAAATATTTTGCTGCTAGACCATTACCTTTTTGCAATCCTGCTACTTTTGATATATGTCTTCCAGAGTATGCCTGTTTTTCAACACAACTAAACTAACTCTTAGGAAGAACTTCATAGATTCCTCGATGAAAAATGCAGGTTAATTGGTTATAATTGTTAGAATTATTAATTACAAAATTTGTTGATGAGTAATATTAACATAAAAATAAATAAATAAATAAATGAAATAAAAAGAATTCTAAACTACAAAATTCAGATAAAATGGCCATAAGAGGGTTATTTTAAATGCAAAAAGGAAAAATCAAAATAGCCGACTTCATAAATATGTACGATACACTGCTATATCGTAGTCATGTTTATCAAAAGATCTAGGTGATTTTTTTTTTAATGAATATGTCAAAACGACAAAGAAGAAGGAGATGTGGTCAGCAGCTTAAACGAAAAGGATAGGAATAAAAACTATAGACAATGGTAACATATATGCCAGGAGGACCAAAGATCCACAGGCTCTGTCCACATAGAAAAACGACGGATACGCGATCTGGAAGAGGAACTGAAGCTATACTGTAGTAATAACAGGATGGAAGGGATGAGTAGACACAGAAGCACGTGGAGAGGGAAGAGGGAATAGAAGAAAGTACAGCTGACGAAGTGGGGGCAAGGATCTAAGTAAGTGTGATAAGGGTAATAAGGAAAGCGTAATGGCACACGTCTACGTACTTGTCGCGTTCGTTGTAACATTTTTTTTTTATAAAATTCCTAAAATATAATTAAATAAATATTTAAGCATTTCCTTCCAATTAAATTACACAATATGTCATTTTTGGTAATTTGGCGCTATTTCACCTTATATTCTGTAAAAGTTTTAAAAAAAGTAAAATAGAACGAATAAAGAGTGACCAATTTAGACGATGTTTCCGTTATGAAACCGAAAGCTATAATGACTGGTAGACGTGATTGCCATAAATTGATTGATGAAATTGCGAATTGGAATGATGTAGAAAGGAAAGATGATTTTGTTATGATGAAACTATTATTACCAACGAAAACGTAGTATTCCTGTTCAAATCAAAACACAATCCGCAGAATCCTTCTAAATTATTTATGATGAGGCAAATGTTTAGTTAATTTAAATATAATCGTGACGACTATTAACGCATTTTTTTTATCAATTATCTAAAGGTTCAACATCAATTTATGACGGTATGTTATTTTTTTTTGATTTTATGGCGTTTCTCAGGATCCGAACACAAGAAATTATATTGCCATAATTCAATATGCAGCAGATGGCAGTTTGAAAGAATATTTGAAAACGGATTATTATAAAACTTCATGGTAAGTAAAAATAAATATCATGGATTATATGATTATTGATGTTGCTATAATTTATAAATTAGGAATGGTACATGTATTGATAAATGGAAATATGGATGTGATAGCGTGAGTAATATAATTTTTGAATTAGGTAAAATACATTTGGGATTTGTCATACTTTGCTCAAGTTTAGGTGGAATTTCTCATACTCAATCCTCAGATATTTATATTTTAAGGTATAATAATGTTTGAACTTGGACACGGTTTACCATTAAAGATAAGACGCTTTACCTTTCATCATTTGATAATAAGCCGGTAAGATTTATTTATAATTAGAATATTCGAGTGGCAACTCTTGGAGAATTATTAAAGTTGTTTGGACCAGCGTCCAGATATTATAAGATTACTAGCTATTCTAGCTATTCTCCGCACTTTATTGTAAAGAAATTTGATATTTGGGAATAGAGTTGCATTTTTGAAAACCGAATTTAAAACGACTGCTAATAAACAAAAAGCAAAAAAAAAAAAAAAATTTTGGCGTTCAAAAAATATGTGCGCCATAAAAAATCGATTCTTAATCCTTCATGTATACAACACAAGGCAGTTTTGTAAGTAAATATCCACAAACTTCAATTAACTCTGTAATACAACCATGTAATTTCTTTTCATCCTTGCAACTCAATACAATATATATTTTGGGATATTGATTAATAATTTCAAACGAATACTCTCGTCATTTTAGCAAATTTTTTTTTCTTTTTTAGAATGCAAATTCATTTAAATTTCACGGGAAATAAATTCAAGAAACGTAAACACAGAGATTTTTAAAATTCTGTAATTTAAATCGGAGATTTTATTCTACATTCTAAGGTTGCGTGACCTTCTAAGTAATCCGGGAATCGGATAAATGCACACATAAGAAATGAAATTGAGAGCTTAGAAATAATTGCAACAGAAGTTCTTGTAAAGTTTATTCAAAAGCAATTCGGATTTAATTAAAATGATTGGTTTCATGGCACAATTCATTTTAGGTTTTCTATTTTCGATTCTGACATTACACCCTTAAACAAACATAGGTAAACTTTTTTGAATTTTAACAGAACTAAATATTGTAAAAAATAAATTAGATACTCAAAGCTGCAACGACTACCATTTGCAACCCAAAATGATGATCAATTTTCAGGTAACAATTTAAAATTTTAACAAAAATTTATTTTTTTTTTTGTAACAGCCAATTTCATCATGCTTACTGTTCGAACAATTACCTGAAAATTTTGAAGATATTATTTCACATCTGTTGGAATTATAATATCTTAATCGCTTGTCTTTCCAAGGAATCAAAAAAAATTCTTTTTATGAGAATGAAATTATTATAACCCATTCTCGAAGCTTAAACTCTTTAATTATTTATCGCTTCTTGAATAACTATATTAACTATAATAACTCTACATAATAAATCTTAACTAACAAATATAACTAATAGAATAAACAGAAAAAAGTAGCCAGCCTTGTTTGCCGTGTAACATACTGGTTTTAGCTCAACTAATTATTACAGCATTTGTATTTTTTTGTGTAACAAAAAGACTCTACGTGTTAAAATTTTTACATCGACATGACTTGATATCTAAGTAGACACAGAATTATTACTTTAGATATACAAATATTATATCCTTTTTTTTCTAATGACAACACTTTTTGCATGGGATTTCTGACGTTATATAATTTTGCGAGATATGAATCAACAATTGGCGTGTATAATAGAACGTTCAAGAATGATACATGTAATTTTCTTTGCATAATGCGAAATTAATTTAGGAGATGATTTTTCGCTGAAAAGTTCCGAGTTGATGTCGACCAATAAAGGTGGAGGCCGCTGAAACATTTGATTTAATTTTCGATTCCATTAAAAACCAATTTCAGAAAAATTTAGGTAAGACAAGAAGCGGTTAGATCCTTTCTAAGTTATCCGAGCATACTAGACTATTTATGGTTAAAATTACGGTTGGAAAAATTTAAAACCGAGGGCTGAGCAAACGAGAATTTTCTATTGAAAGCAAGAAAATAAATAAAATTCATTGAAATAAACCATCCGAACAATTTAAATTAAATCCAAACAAAAATAAAATGGTTTTAAAGAACAAATTTGAAAGAACGTTATAAAACTTGGAAACGAGAATTAAGGAATTAGAGCAAAGTAACGAAGGGTTACATTCGCAATTCAAATATTTAGAAGAAAAAGTTAAAGAGCGAGAAACAAATATTAATAATTTAGGAGAAAAAATTAAAGAACAAGAAGAAGTGCACATGACTAACCAAGAAATTATTAATAAATTAGAAGAAAAATTTGAAGAGCGAGAAGAAGTTACCAAAGCCATGATTAATAATTTAAAAGAAAAGGTTAGAGAAGAATCCAAAGCCAAGCAAGAAATTATTAATTATTTAAAAGAAAAATTTAGAGAGCGAGAAGGAGAAACCAAAGCCAATATTAATAATTTAGAAGCAAAAGTTAGAGAACGAGAAAAAGTTTCCAAAGTAAAACAAGAATTTATATATGCATTAGAAAAGAGAATCAGCAATCTTGAATTAATTAATTATGTTAATTATGATGATACTATTGTTAGTTTAACTATCACAGATACTAATAAGGATAACATATTAAACACCTTAGGCGCATTGCAAAGATATCGAAAATTGACAAAACTCTATTGCTCTAAAACTCAAATTACAAGCTTACCAACATTACCCAACTTCTTAACGGTACTGCATTGCAATGAAACTGAAATAACAAGCTTACCAACATTACCCAACTCCTTAACAGAACTCCGTTGCTATGAAACTCCAATAACTAGCTTACCAACATTACCCAACTCCTTAACGAAATTCGATTGCAATGGAACTGAAATAACAAGCTTACCAACATTACCAGACTCCTTAACGGAACTCCGTTGCGATCGAACTCAAATTACAAGCTTACCAACATTACCCAACTCCTTAACGGAACTCCGTTGCGATCGAACTCAAATAACTAGCTTACCAACATTACCAGACTCCTTAACGAAACTCTATTGCAATGAAACTCAAATAACAAGCCTACCAACATTACCCAACTCTTTAACGGAACTCTATTGCTATGAAACTCAAATAACAAGCTTACTAACCTTACCTAACTCCTTAACAGAACTCTATTGCAATGGAACAGAAATAACAAGCTTACCAACATTACCAGATTCCTTAACGGAACTCCATTGCGATCGAACTCAAATAACTGACTTATCAACATTACCCAACTCCTTAACGAAACTCCGTTGCTATGAAACTCTAATAACTAGCTTACCAACATTACCTACCTCCTTAACAGACCTCTATTGTAATGAAACTCAAATAACAAACTTACCAAATTTACCTGACTCCATCTCCTTATTTTATTTCAATGATAATTATTTATATAATTTTTAATCATAGTGTAAGTGTTAGTATTAGTGTTAGTGTTAGTGCTGGTATTTGTGTTAGTGTCAGTGATAGTGATGGTGTTAGGTTTAGTGTTAAATGATTAATTTGACTTTATTTATTATTTCTATCAAGGCATCACAATCAATTTTATATTCAGTTGCTTAGACCTGTGAAAGTTATTTTAAATTTAAATTTAAATAACTAGCAATACAACCAAACCAAATTTTATATAATTTTACCATTAATACAACAAATTCTCAAAGTATTAATCTCTTGCTCTAATACGTATTAAATAATAAAATTATAAGAATATTAATCCCATCAATTATAATTATTCTACATAAATACATAAAGCTTCCTGTTCGTCATTATAATGGGCGACAATAAAAAATTAATGTTCGTAAATTTTTTTTAAATTGAATATTGTTAGAATGCATAAAATTAAAACTAATTTACCTTAAAATAACAGAACTAACAAAATACAAAAAATGTTTTTATAGAAATGTTCACGCGTTTTTTTTTTTTTTATTTGCAAACTAATATTAAACAAAAATGATTTACTAAAAATAAATGATAAATCAAAAGATGTGCGTACTTGCGCAATATCACGAATTAAAAATAACTTTTATAGTCTTTGTGACAATGAGCTTTCGATTTGTTATTTCATGACTCATAATAGCTACGATAACATTGATCCCAGCAGGTAATTCTTTGAATTGAAGGTATTCCATAACTTTTTTGTGGTTACAAGAGGCTTCTGAGAATAATACAACAAATTAGCCAATACATCTATACGTACATTATCTTACTTGATATATAATCAGAAAATGTAATTAGACTGGCGGAAACACCGAAATCATATTTGTATGAATTTCACAATGGGTCCACTTATTTGGATAAGTTGGAATTTGTTAAACGTTCATGGATCGTCTTTCCTTCTTGGTCAAGTTTACGTAAATTATACAATCTCGACTCATATAATTCATCCAGAAAGATACATATCATTGTAGATTCTTCCTCTTAAACATCAATATATTCGATGTAACGCTATAAAACTAATGCCTCCCATAAATTTTGGTTTGTCTCCAGTGCTATCTACTATTAATTATTAATAACAATAAGATATAAAGAGTGAAATCAAAATAATAGGTATATATATAAATATATATGTAAATATTTACTTACCAGTTTTAATTTTGATAAAGTATCTGAAGTCAATACTAAATGATGATCTTCGACAACAAATAATGGTCTACACACTCTTCCTGGATCACCGTAGAACCTTACTTCATTCACAAGTACATCATTAACTTGCCAATATTGGCCGGAAGTGAATTCCCTTAATCTCCCGAATAGATTTTATTAACAAAGGTTTATAGGTAATGCAAGTTAAATTTCCATTGACAAAAACAATGTTATCAACGGTGTTTTATTTATGTTTTGGCAGATACTGCAATTATTAATAAATTCATTTAAAATATCAGATGGAATAGCATTGCTTGTCCATCAGGAGTTCAAGCAGTGCATAGTAACCCAATGTGTATTATGAAGATAATGCGGTTTCGTGAACTTTCAATCGCGTCCGATGGAGCATTGCATCTTTGAAGATGTGATATAGTTGACACGTAAGTGAATCTGTTTAGGACTTGTGAAACACCAGACCTGGACTATTGAAGAGGAAAGGGATTAATAAAATACGATAGAACAAACTTTGTATAATTCATATAACGCATATGGTGGTGAATGATCCTGTTGTCTTGATGAGGTTGGACTTCTAATTGGCTTAGTACTTCTTTCTCTTGTTCCTATTGACAGTTGTAAGTATAGAAAGTTTAAAATTTTAGTAGTAAACATTAAAAGTAAAGCTTATAACAAACCACAATTATATTTCCATCGATCAGAAAATCCCGAACTTCCGGTTCATTTATGTCTAAAATTTGTGAAAGCTTTTGAATTGTAAAATCCGTAATTTTCTTCGACATTATTATTTGTGTATTCAATATTATCAGATAAATATTGTAAGTCATTCAAGGCACTCCAACTTCGGATATTCTTTTGATTTAAGTTATTTAATTATAAGTTGTTCAAATTCCATATTAAACTATAAATAATTCAAGTGATTAGAACGATCATCTAAGCAAGTAAATATTCATACAATAAAAATTCAGACGAATATTACGAAGATTAGCACTCGTGGCGAGTACTAATGTAAGAAAACTTGTAACAAATACACATGCTTAAAAACTCGTGTGATGAGTGCTCATACAAAAAAAACTCGTAGTGAGTAGTGGTGAGCAAGAGAAGCTCATCGTGGTGAGAAATTACGCATGAATACTACAAGTAACAAGAATTCATACAAATAGTACTCGTGGTGAACACTAATCATATTCATATTGCTATAAGAAAGGATACATTTTGGGACATGCATTTTTTTTTTTTATTTTTTTTTTTTTTTCTAAAATGTCTAAATAACAGCGCGCGTCTCACATTTTTTTAAATTGAACATTTGCTCTAAAACCATTTCTACTGTAACAAAAAAAACTAAATTTTATTAATTTTTTAGCACCACCTCTGTTTAAAATATATCTCGGAAGATGGCTGCGCCTTACATTTTTTTTGACAAACGAAATCTGAGTGGCGGATTTTTAAAATATATCAAGAAGGAAAATGTATGACAATGACAAAAAGAAACAATAAATATGATTCTTGCAAGCTTGCGATAACCTGTTTAAAATAATACATAAAAAAAATAAAATAAAATAAGGAATAATATTTTCGCTACTGTAAAAATGTTACATTTCTCGTTTCCATTTTCCAAAATAACAAAATAAATATTGGTTTACATCATTACCATCGATTTTAGTAGGCAAATTTTATATGAAAGCCAATAGGCCAATTTTAGAATCCTATTAACATATTTGGAAATAAAAAAGTATACTTTTGTAATTTTATTTTTTTCACACGATTTGCGGTTATCCTTTTTTTTCTTTTATAAAGAAACAAAGAAGTGGACAAGTTTTTGAGCACAACATTCTCGTACCTTATACAAATTATGATCAAATTATAATGTTCTTTTTTTCGTAGCCCTTTTACAAAAAAAAATATTCTCATGAACCGCGCCCACCTTAAATAAACTGTCACTTTCTTTCAGCGAGAGACTATCTTCTAAAAAATCTTTACACTTGCCGGAGCTGATATCTGGATTTCTAATCTTAACCTGCTAGTAAGCTCCTTATTCTTTTTCTCTAGTGTAGTGCCCTATTATTATCGACAATAGTTTCTTCTCGTCATTTTGTGAAATATGACGAATGTCCTCCATTACAAAAAATATTTTCTCCTTGATATTTACTCATAAACGTCACTAAAGTTCCGATATATTGCATCTTTTACCTTATTTTTACTTAGATTCCATAACTAATTAATTCCCTTTTCCACTTCTTTCTCTAGAATTATTTTTAAATCGACGAAGATACCTGAAAATTATTTTTTTTATTTCGTGTTCTGATTTCAAACTTTCCCTTCTTTTTCTCTTGATAAATAACAACTCATATTGACAAAACTAAAAAATTCAAAAAAGAAAATATGCTGTCCTTATTAATGTTAATATACTTAATTTTATTAGTCAACAATGAAGAAGTGGAAGCGGCAAATACGGGTATACAATCATTTGATTTTCGTATCATTTTAAATTTTAATTAATTTTCTTCTCAATAGGGATGGGGGGATCGACATTAATTGTTTACAATTGAAAAGGGCCGGTACAACTGCTCGTTAATGTAAGGGTCTGCGATTTCTGAAATAAGAATTGCTATGCATCTTCCTTTATGTTTAAAAAACTGCTTCACGAGTGGGTGCTCACGCAACCCGAGTCCTGTTGGATATCCCCCATCCTTGTAGCGTAGTCAATAGTCGACCGAGCCAAGCCGTATTGGATACCCCCATCCTTGGAACGAAGTCGAAACTTGTAAGTTACTTATTTTATTTATTATATTTCTTCCTAATCTTTTTAGCCTTGTCATATGAGTTGTTATAATTGTACAGTACAAGTATAAATAAAAATAGTGTTAATAAAAACATAAATAAATTTTACCATGATTTTTTAAAAAAATGTTTGTAATGTAATTATATAAATAAAGTTTCTATAAAATATTTTATTTGTTCCTTTTAATACAGTTTTCATATTTGTTATATAAATTATTGCGAAGAGGTCACATAATTCTGATATAAATTTATCGAATTGCGTATATAAAATATTGAAAGTTAATGATATTTTTACAAAGAATCTTTCACCAAAATACATAGAAATCATTGAAGCATTCAATTATGCTCTTTTTTTATTTTTATATTGAAGGAATGAATTTGAATGACATTATTTTTGTACACTCACAACATATTTAAGACAAAATCGTTTCGCTAGTTATTTTTAAAGTGTTATTTCCTTTTTTTGGAAGAGCAAATTATAGTATTATAGTTAAAACGTCTTAGAATTTTTTTCAATTATAATAATAATAAAAAATATTAAATGCCTCCTGCAAATTTCTTAAATATCATATGGGATGCGATAACTTAAAATTAAAATATTTTCCCGTGATCAATAATATGTCGCTTTATTAAACTTCTTACATAAAAAAATAAATACTAATTATTTGTCTTATTAACTTAGCCAACTGAGCCTGTGTTTCATACGAAGAACTATATATACGATAATTTTATCACCATGCGGTGCATCTGCGTAACCTTCGAAAAAGTTTCTGTCCCTATTATACTTAGTAAAATTGTAACACGAAGGGAAATCATTATGCGATTTCTGCGGTTCCATACAAATTGACATATTCTTTTTTTGTCATAAGATTCCTTTCTTGGATAGCAATATGCGGTAGTATTTACCATTTTATCATTGATGAAAATTTCTTACTCCGATTTATAAAGACGTTCTACTTCAAAATTAGTACTTTTCTGACTACTAAGTAACATTTATATTCGTCACACATACTTAAATAGATGACTCTTTCGTTTCATCAGGGAATAACTCAATATTGAATACAACAGAGCCTTGTAGTGCTAATATATCTTCTGAAAATTTAAATTCTCAGCATTCTTTAAGTAATAATGTTGAAGATGGAAGGACGTAAAACGTATTCCGAAACAACCATTGCCCAAAATTCCTTTATTGGTGTTAGCAGTGGCTGTTTTCTCCGAACCTCTCAACTTTAGTTTTCTTTAACCATTTGTAATACGATCTTGAAATTCTTTTTAATAATAATAATAATAATGGTAATTATATATCGAGTATTATGTTTTGGTATTTGTTACACAAGCTTCTTCGCTTACACAATTTTGCTTTGCTGTTCTTGGGGGGTTACATGTCCAAGTAGTATGATTCAGCAAATTTAATTTTCCGTAAGTTCACATATCATATAATGAATATCGCTAATTAAATTGAAACCTCCGGAAGACGTCCAATACTTTTAATCGGTCTTTCTGGAATTAATATATCGTGTATATTATTCCTACTTTTGCTATCATTATAATATGTTTATTGTAAACAGTTGGTCCTATGATAGGGGGAGATTTGTCTAATCCCGTAGATAAGTATCTTAACATCTTTGGAAATTGCGCTTTTCTTAAAGAATATCCTTATTTCCTTCTATGTTTCGTGGCCGCTTCTATTAGTTTTACTGGGCTTATAATAAGATATTTTATATTGCTGGAAACCCAAAAATTTAAAATTAAAGATGATGATGATGAGGGCAGAACACGTCTTATTCCACCCGAACCTAATCCGATCAAGAAACAGTTGGTCATCGTGATAATACTTTACAAAACGATTGTATCTCTGAATATGGTGATTATGGTCCGACAGTTATTTCATGTAATCAGGAAACGATTCCTTTCATTGGTATTTCACTCGTCACACTAAATGTCATTATAAGCAATGTCATCCTTACACTTCACTCTATAATGAGTGATGAGATCTATACATTATTTGCGGTAGCGAAAGTTCATGATGGGGGCATTGAATATCAAGCAATTGATATAGCTCAAAATTTAAAGATAATGAGGATGATTCATTTATCTAATCAATCTATGTATATCCATGGATAGCGCGTAAAATTAGCATAATACGGTTGTTCCATCTTGGTCTATTTGACTACGTTCCGGTTTATTTTGCCTTTTCCTTGATTAATCGATTGAAAAGTGCGTTAACAACACCTTAAAGTGAAACTATAGTTTGGCACACTTTATTATTCCTTTTAGTCGCTCGATTTATCTGTAACATTATAACTTACACTTCCATCATGATCTTGGTATTATTTGATAAATATCATGCTGATTTAATTGATTTATTTTTAAGAAAAAATTCAATCGTTTTTTCTTTGTCTTAATAATTCCGCAACGCCTGAAGTACTAGGTTATGCTTATGATATCGGTCTAATGACTTACTTGCAGTTCCGTACGAAATTATATATTAGTAGTATTAAATCTATAGAATATGTTTACTTAATATACAGTAAATAATTTATTTTGATCAAAATAACCAAATTAAATTTGTGAAATTAAAAAAATGTGACTCATTTAGTAAAGTTATAAAAAAATTATTCTACATGAATATTAAATTAAATTTATGAAAAATTAAATTTAAATAGTATCTAATCTGCTAAACAACTTTTATTTAAAAATAAAAGGTGATTGATTTTAACTGTATTAATATTTATAAAAAAGTTGTTAAATATATAAAAATTAAAATCTACAAATAAAAAAAATATATTTAATAAGTTCTTACAAGTTTAAGTATTTAAGTTTAAATAAATAAGATTTTTTTTTAAATATAATATTAAATAAAAATAAAAATAAAAGTATTTTTTAAAATATAACAGTTCAGAAAAAATTAAAAGATTGGAAAATTAATCATTAGTGATATTAATCAAATTAAATAAATTAAATATTTAATTAGTATAGTATATATACTTTATATTACTATTATTTACTATATAATATTATTTATTTATTATATTTTGATCAATTATAAAAGCAGTTTTATCAAATATTATAATTTAAATGTCTTTTCAGTTAGGATACCTGCTTAAGGCAGTATATACTTAGCTAACCAAGAGTATTTGATTATCTAAACTGACTGAAACATAATTAAAGTGAGGTTTTTATAATAAATAATGATTATATTTTTAGCAGTTTATGTGTAAAATTTTTATTATATAGTATAGATCTTACAATTTTTACAATTTTTATATCAGAATAATTTTTTTTAATATTGTTATTGTTAGTTTTTAATAAATTTTATTTAAATAAATAAAATAAATTGTTTATATGTAAAATTATTTTATTATGTAACACAGATTTCAAATTTTCAATAATACTAATTTTGAATCACATTATTAAAAATATTAAATATCATATCTGATTAAATTATTTTATGCAAAAATGAGCTGAAAAATAAGTAAAGTTATAAAAACTCTCATAATATATAAAAATTTAGTTTTTGTGTTAAATATTCTATTTTCAGTCATGTTGAATAATAATTGACTTTCTGTTATTTTTATTATATTACATAATCTATATAAAATATGTTTTAATATTATTTGTTCTGTAACAATTTTTTTTTTCTCTAACTTAATTAATTAACAATAGAAATTTTTTTTGTTTTTTTAAAATAGTTAAATAATTATTTTTATTTTCATTAATGTATAATGATGATAATAAGGATTATCAAATCATATATTTACCATAGATATATTTTGTTTTGACAATTTAAAATTGATAGTATAATTATGTGAATAATAAATAATAAATTTAATAATAGGAATATTATTACAAATAGTTTTTTTTAAATCATTTTATTACATTTTTAGCATTAATTAATATTAATTATTATTTTTTTATTTAAAAAAAAGCCATACAATCTTATTGATACTTTGTCTTTTTTGTTTATTAAAAAAAATAATCTTATTTTATTTTTTATTGATAAATCATTAAAGCTTATTGATCTTATCTAATTTAACGTTAGGTGATTTCTTAAAAAATAAGGATATACTTACAAACTATTAAGTAATGTTTATTTATTTATTTATTATTATTTTTTTTTTAAATATAAAAAAAAATAGTCAATATGATATTTTCAAAAATTGATTTTTTTCTAATAAATTCACCTGCCTTTTGTTAAAGCTAAATTTTAGTTCTATCATAAAGCATAAACATACGTATAAGCCTACGTATAAGCATAAGCTATGCTATAAGAACCTCAGAAGTTAAACCTTATTTAGTAATCAAACTAACCAAATATTGAATTTCTTGTTAATATGATTATCTAATTATAATTAAGCATGTAGTATACATTTTATATCGTTCTTTTTATTATGCTAATTATGCTAAATAATTCCATATAATTTTGATATATATTTTAATTTTAAAACTATGCAAAGATCAATTTATTATTAAATATATGGTGTTAGACCTGGAATCATCTCAAAACCAAGTTAACAAAATAAATAATCTTAATAACACAATTATCTCAAAGGCCTTTCCTAAGAGAAGTTAACGATTAACAAATAAACAATTTATTATCACGATTCACTTGTGTAGTAGGTTATCACGATCAATCCTATGATAAAGATAAGAAGAAGGTTGAAAGTGTAAATAGTAACTTTATTAAAATTGTAGAGTTATAAGTCTAGTCTAAGACTTATTCAGAAAACTATCTGATCGAGTCGACTCAAGGTTAACTTACAGGTCTATTTATATAAAATTGTTAACTAGTACTATACTATGCTTTTTGATAAGTAAAAATAATACATATAATGAAAACTAAGTAATATAATACAAGTAATGAAAAGAAGACTATATAATATTTATATTTAAAAGGTAATTATTCAATACATGCATTACATGTATCACTTTTATGATTTTTGGCGCAGTTAAAGATCATCTAAGGCGCAGTATGATTTGTATATAATTTTTTATAATGAAGTACAGTAGATCGTTAAGTTAAACAAAATTGGTAATTTTTTCAATACAATATTTTTTAAACATTAAAAATAAAATAATAAAAAACTGACCGCCCATAATTGAACAGGCCTAAGTGGTGAGGCACACATTATCAAAAAAGAACACAAAAAGGCGGAAGTAAGTCTTGAATTCATCCATCTGTGAAATTCTCCAAATAATATTATTTCTATCTCCAGGATTAGCATTAAAAAAAAGAAAAGAAAGAAAGAAATCCTACTTTTTAAGAAAAAATCATTTTAATAATCAATTTGCCTGTTTTCGACGTCATCAGGGAAATTTTGCGTAAATCGCTTTGTTCATTTTTTTTATAATTCTTCATAAATATAGTCTCTAGAAAAATTCTCGATTCAAAGAAGAATAGAACTTGTGCATAAAAACAAAAGGTTTGATTTAATCTTCTTTTTTCCCTAAATTTCACAATAGTTTTGGTATCAAAAACTAGGCTCGTTGTTAAGATCGAAATCCTAGATATGGAACATTCAATAAGTGGGTTTTGACAAGAATTTGGATGAAGATTGAGTAGCTAAGAATTGGTCAATGTTGGGAGGATCGAAATCTTATCTTACGGGCTACTTTATTTGTAAAATATTATAACGATTTAAGTTTAGAAAAAAAGTAAAAAATTTATTGCTAATAAAAATATAATTTCGTTATTGCAAATAAAGTATGTAAAATTTGAATAAATTTTTTTTGATAAACAAAATTCGTACTTAATCACCGGCATCTTCATGCCGGACACCCTGCAATTATTTCTCCATGTAAAAAGATTGCAAATTAAAAAGGGAATTTTAAAGAATTCATTTTTATTAGTATATACAATCGTATAATTGAGATGGTTATTCGATTGAAAACTTTTAAATTTTTTTTAATTCGCTCTTCTTACGAGAAATTTATACAAAAACAAGTATGGCTTTGATGGATAGGCTCAATAATTATTGAAGGGCAGTAGCTGTTATATCGGAATTGTTTGAACTTTCTTGTGCCCATCTTCGAATGTATGCTCATTTTTGGTATTTTACATGGGCCAAAATCATTTCAAGCAAAGGTCTTTTTCATTTTTGTAACCATCCGCCATATCATAAATAAGAGGATTAAGGTCCTTATTTTGTAGTATATCGTTATAAAAGATGTCTAGCGGCCCAAATCAGTCATATGGACGATCATTTAAGACAACTGGATTTTGCCGAAAAATGTTAAATGTCGTGCAGATGTTGATAAGGGCTGAATTTAAATAATTCTTGGTCTCGAATTTTTTTGCTTGATGGAATTACTACAGCGCGCTATCAAAAAGTTTAATTATAACTCAAAGACTTACCGGTATTAACAAATACTTGAAGTGATTTGTCATAAATACATATTCCCTTAATATTTACTTCGTGTAACATAAGAAGATTTGGTATTATCCTTTACTATAATACTTTTTGTAAAGTTATAAATTAAGGGTGAAAATAATTGGGTTACAATCTTCAAAACGCCTCGATTACAATTTCGGGTTTTTTTGTGAAAGAATAACTATCAACAGAAATTTTGATAATTTATTTATAAGTAGGAATTTATTTTAACAATAATTATATAAAAAAATAATTCAGTTATTTATATATCAGTGATTATTCTACATATTTTTAAAAATCCGAGTTATCGTGTTCTAAACGCGTTTTATATAATTTCTTTGACATTTCCATAAATCGTTCTTTTATAAAATTTAAAAGCTAATTTTACATTTGGATCCAACATATTTTCTAAATTTTTTGTTCTTAATCAATTTTACTCTTCACAATAATAATTTTCATATACGGTAGCTTTACAGAACACATTTTTCCTGTAACGGTAACGTACGCATTTAAACGATTAAATACCTCGGAAAAGGTGTTGACGTTACATTTATAACGCGAGACATATCGATACATGGTTTAAATGAGCCATACACAATTTATTCGAGCCTGTAACACATTGAATCTAGTTAGGCAAAATATCAATTACTTTAATATCTTTTTAAGTTTTGAGTAATAATATTTTTTATTGTATTATTTAATAAGCTTAACAACTTAATTCGCAAGTGTATTAATGAATGGGAAATAAAATATTACGCACCTAAAAGAATTAAAAAGTGATTGAATAGATTTATTATTACTAAATTCTATTATTAGAAAAAAATGAAATCTGAAGGAATGTGACACCGATGATAAAATATATCATGTGAAATTTCTATGACATTATGTAGCTGAATTGTAACTGTATCGATACATATAAACTTTAGCAGATAAATTATTTATAATTAAATTTCTTTATTATATCAATTTTTAGCTATTAATACTAGCTGATACTTGGATTATATCATTATTTCTCAATCAGTTTTCATAATATATATTGAAATAAATGTGTTTTTATAATTTCTATTAAAATTAATCGGTATTTTAAATTTCTAGGTAAATAATTATATATGCAAAACTGAAATCTTTACAACAAATATTGATTATAATTGGTGAGTTTCAAATCATTAAGATTCATTTTAAATTTCTTAATACATTTTTCAGTTAAAGGATATAATGGTTACAGTCGCCACTGATTATAACGAACCTTTTTATACCGAAAACTCATTATATCGAACCAAATGAAGCAGAACTGATTTTTTATAATTAATTGCACTGGATATACTGAAATTATATAGTAAAATACCATATACCAAATCTGAACTTACGTGTCAAACTAAATATATTAGCCATGTATTTGATATAACCTATCTTAACCTGTAACAGGGGTCTAGGATTTTAACCTGAACACTTTAAATTTGATTGATTCATCATGATCTCAGTCACATTAATTAATTATTTTACTATTTCGCATGATAATAAATCTCTCTTTCACATCTTTTTCATATTTTAAAAAATTTTTTTTAAGGTTTTGTTAATTAATAAAGCTAAAATTTTTTCAATAACAGTTCATAATTTCAAGTGTAAAAGAATATTATCATGAAGTTGTAGACATAACATACATTTTTTTTGTACTGTATAGAGATTTATTTCACAATGTAATTTTAATATTTTGGTCAAACTAAATAGGCAAAATACTAAAGGAGAATTGTTCATAAGATATGAAAATATTTGCATATTAATTTTCATGAGTTTAGCTTGAATTTATTGGTATTTATTAATAATATTAAGATGCATTTTATTCTTATATTAAAGTGTAAATTAAACAGTTTGGCAAAAAAAATCAAGGAAAAAACTTAGGTAAAGTTGTTCAGTAGATATTGAAATTTTTACGTATTATTTTTTATGAGAGTAGTTTTAATAATTATGGAATTATGAATTTTTTGTAATACTAACGCTAAGACACGTTTTTTTAGTAAAAATTTAGTGATAATATTTAATTTAATAAAGTGTAATTATTTAGTTTTTGATATTAGTTTTAGACTTTAGACATTAATTCAAATAAATTTTCACTCAATAAAACTTTCTATTTTCATAAACTGAAACTTTTAATCATTTTAAAAATTAAAATAATTTCATTATTGTTTTATATTTAAAAGTTTTTATCTATTTATTACTATTTAAAATACATAAACATACATGTTATTTTTTTTATTCTTTACCATTTAAAATACATAAAAATAATGAAAATAAGAATATTTTCATTTTTTTTTAAAAGCACAAAAAAAAATCAAGATAAAAGTTACATAAAAATATGTGGCTGATGAAGATTAATTTAAACCAATTATATTTGAGAAAAAGGGGGTCTAGGATAAAGCCTACACCCAGGATACAGGTTAAAGAACCCCTTTAATATACAGAATGATCACATGACTTAAATTAAAAATATAAAATATCATAACGTGAATAATCATTTTTCATCAGAACACAGAAATTTTGTTAAAAACTCTGATACCATGTCAAGAATAAGAGTTATTCTTTCAGCTACATAAAATCCAAGTATTCTTAATATTGAACTTACATACTAATATTGTATTAGATCAATAATTTGTATTTTGAAATAATTTTGTTAATACAGTATAATAATATATATGTAAATGCTAATATCAATATTACTAATATGAGTACTGTGAATAGGTAAATGTGACATAACTTATATAGTGTAGAAGATTAACTAATTTAACATAAACGATATATATAATATGTAGTATTCCAATCTGAAGATCATCTGTCATCCGTAATCTGCAATCATGTGATCTGCAGATCATCCTTAATCTGATAAACAGATATCCGATTCAAACGGATTTTCCGTTGCATCCGTTAGATTATTACTATTAAAAATTTTTATTTATTAAAAATACTGCCCAATATTTTTTATAAATTA
>CAJVPQ010000473.1:0-27455 GCA_910591825.1 Funneliformis caledonium
CATTTTATCGGTTTTATTTTTTTATAAATTATATATTTAAAAAATTTTTACAAATTTAATTACGTGATTTTATTTTTGAGTATAGGTGAAATGTACCATAGTCTTGAGAATGTTTTATGGTTACTTCTTTCAATTATAAATATTTGTCCAAGAATTTCTTCTATTTTCTTCAAAATTTTTCTTTTCTCCTAAAATTATTACAAAATTTTAAACTCCTTAGAATATATATATTTTTTAACTTCATTATAATTTGAGTAAATAAGAAAAGTCTGCTTTCACTTATTATAGAGCTTTAATTTATCAAAGAAAATATCATAGCAAAAGAGTTTCTTAAGGTAAGACAAGTGTACTTAAGAATACAACTAAATATGATGATTAAGATTATATAAAATGCATCTCTTATAGGCTTGTTCTGATAGATTGATATATGTGACTCATCTCTCATCTGAAGAATGTGACAGTATATTTGACCTCATTTAATATGACAGTAGTATATTAATACTTTTGTCTTTTTTCTTCTACTGTACTGTAAGTTCTCACATGAGTTTTTCTTGCTTAGAACTGGTTATTATAGCCTCTATTATCTTATATTGATATGTAACCATTTAGAATATTGTTGAATTTATTAAGCTAACCTTTGTGTAAACTGGTATTTACTGATCAAAGATGTTCAACTTCACATTTCTAATATGTGCTCTTCCTTTATTTAGGTTGCAGATTCTTATCAAGAAATCTAAAAAATTTGTCAAAAAAATTCTACATTAAGAAAACAATTATCAATTTCTTCAAATCAAAATCCTAAACTATCTGCTAAATGTAAATGCTTAAAAAAATGAACTAACTAATATTTCTTCTCTTTTGGTTCAACAAGGAAATAGGATTCATTCACTTAAAGAAGTATTTAGAAAAGTTACTCATTCTTTGAGAAGTGGATTATCAAGAAAATAGAATTTAAGATGTCAACATATTCCTGATCTTTTTCATGCTAGATTTTACTTTTCTTCTTTTTCTGTTTTTTTTATTTCATGTATCTCAAAATTTGTATCTTTCGATTATTTAATAAAATTTTGTACATTATTACGTTTTGCCTTTTTAAATTATTCAATATTATTTTAAGAACTATCAATCATACTATTGATACTTTTTCTTTCCAGTTTCTAAATAAATTAATCTCATTTATTGATGTTATATTATTTGTTATATTACATAATCAAAAATCTTCTTAAAAATTTTCTTAATCCAAAAATATTGATATAGTTAACTATAAATACTCGATTAGTCTATTAGCTAACTTTTAATTAATTAATTAAATCTATTTATATAGATCCTTTGATGGACTATCTTACTATCTGAGACATCTTAAATTATCCTTTCACTTTATTCATAAGCTAAGTGATAAACCTTTTCAAAAATTCTAATATTTCTTATGCTTTCATCTATAAGCTTAACAATAATCCTCACTTTTTATTAGAATCAGTGACAACTTAAAGCTCTCGGTTTTTTATTTAGGCTTAATGAAAACCTTGTCTATAATTACTTAAACTAAAACTAAAATAAAAAACTTTGTCCATTAATTCATGAGTCTAATAAATAATAAGTAATAAAATAAAAATAAAAATAATGTTTTTTCAATTATCTCACTATTCAGTGGTTTGATTTGAATAAATATATATCATTATGATTCTTGAAATTTGATAGTTTTAATGGTCTAAATTTTGTAAAATTTTAATCAGTCAAAGTTAAAATAATGACGTCTATATCTCTTGTATTAAATTTGCATTTATTATCTTCTTTATCCAATTAAAATTTAGTATTTAATCAGATGATTTTCAATGAGCTTTGTATGACTAAAATATTATATAAGCTTTCATGAGGTTAGAAAAGGTAAGTACTATCTGTTAGGCTTTTGTATAATATTTGTATAATCTTAAATTAACATTTTATCTTCTTTATCTTCTCTCTTAAACTTTTCTCTACTTTTCTCAATAGTTTTATTTTCTGACAGGAATTACTAAATTATTACCAAGTTTAGTTTTATTTATCTTAACGTCTAAGTTGAAAGATTGTAGCAGTTAATTTTACACGTTAGAGTTTCTAACCTTAGGATTTTCTCTAAGTCTTATAGGTATTGTTATACTTGAATCAACTCAGCAATTTATCATATTTTAAAATTTAAGATATGTAAGTTAAACTCATAATAACGAACTCAATAGCAAGTTAGTGTAGTATATTATAACAAATCCTAGATAAAAGACAACATTGAAAGAAAAGTAAATTTGTATGGATTTAAATTGATTCCATTATTTATAATACTAAAATTTGCAAAAGAGCTTTTAAACTTACAACTGAGTTAATTTATAATTTAAGCAAAAAGCTATTTTATTTATACAAAATGAATTTACTATGGCTAACTATTTGCTATACTATAAACTAACTATTTTAGTAAATTTTAGCTATAAAATAATAATAAAATAAAAATATAAAATAGAGGATAAAATATAATGATAATAAAAATAAAAGAAATAATAAAAATAATAATTATAATGAAAATAATAAATACATAAAGAATTTAATAAAATAAGCTAATCAAATAAATCAGGTAAATTAGGTGAATTTTATAAATTCTTCAAATTAAATAAATTAGCCTAACTTTTTAATGCAATATGTTAATTAAAATCTTCTTTAATATGATCTATATGAAATTAAATTTAATGACTTTGTAAATTATTTTTCTAAGGCAAATTTTTCATATTGGTAAGAGTAATTGATAATTATCTTTTTCTATAATAAATTTAGTTTCTATATATATATTCAATATTATGTCTAATAAATCAAATATATTAACTATTAATTATATTAAATATATTAAATATTAAATATATTTAATATATTTAATATGTTTGCTATTTTTAATATTTGGTATTATATCATATTTGTAGATTATATAATTATTATTCTATATAATATTGATGTTGATAAAGTTTAAAATATTAAAGCAAATAAAATTGAAAATTATATTGAGGATTTTAAAAAAATAATAACATAAGAAATTTTTTCAAAATCTTAATAAAAAAATTTCAATTAAAGAAAATTTTATAGAAGATAAAATTATTAATTTAGTTTAAAAGAAAGCTGAAGATAATAATAATAATGATGATAATGATTAAGAAATATCTTTAATAACTTAAAAAAAAATAGATTAAAAATTTTTATTAATTATTTTAAATAACAAAATAATTTTGAATTTAATATAAATGATTTAATTATATTGAAAAGGTATTTATAATTAACAAGTTTATAAAAATAAAATTAAGAAAATAAGAAACTTTTGATTTATTTTTTAGTAATTAATTTTTTTAATTAAACTAGTTTTTTTAAGAAAAAAAATAGAATAATAATTATGAGTTAATATAATATGATATAAGTTGATTATGAATTTATTGACTAAAAAATAGACTTTAATATGTATAGTAAAATTTTAAGTTTTTAAAAATTAATAATTTATATTAATAATCTTAAAGTTTTGTTCATATCAATAGAATTATCAATATAAATTAAGATAATTAATGTATATAAGAAAACTAATAATGATAATTGGGTTTTATGTCATCAGTTTAACTGATCAAAGTTATAGAATAAAAGTTGATTTTATTAAATAGAGAAATTAGATTTATATTATTAAATAATTTAATAAACTTTTGTTTATAAACTTATTAAATGGATTCAATAAAAAATTAACTAATTAAAAATTAATTATCTTAAGATTTACTAAAAACTAATTATAAAATTGATTTTAAACTAACTATTTGTTAAAATTACATAAAATTTCTATCATATTTATACAAAACTTTTAATCTATTTCTACTATTAATTTAAAATAAAATAAAACTTAATAAACTATAAAAATATTGTAGCATTATTTAATATATTTAATTTAGTTAATCTTATTAATAATATTATCATCATGAGAAATTAAAATTTATTTTATATATACAGTTAGATTCTATATAGTTATATAAATTAGTTTTTTAAAAAAATGTTAATTATATAGAAATATAATTGTATAAAATTATAATTTTTTAAAATTATAATTTAATTTATAAATTATATAATTATATAAATCAATTATTTTTAGTGATAGCTATTTCACAATAAATTAATAAATTGAATTGAACAATTTCTTTTATAAAATAAGTGTATTATTAATTATTATAAAAAATTTGTATAATAACTATAAGTTTTGTAAATAATAATTTTAATTAAAACTAAAAAAACTGGAATTGTTATTAAGTTCTGAATAATCTTAACTAAAAAATTCATACAGATATTTACTTTATTTAGGATTTTATATAATTACAAAAGTCAATCAACATCAATTCAATTATTAAGCAAATAGATATCAGAATATTTTTTGTTATATATAGTTTTACACTTTATTCTAAATTAATTATATCTTAATTAAAATTATAGTAATTATAAAGAATTTTAAATTATTAATATAATGAAAATATATGTTAAGAATTATAAGATAAAAGATTAGTGATCTTAGTTTAGTAGATAATAATTCAATTTCTATTATAAATTATTTAGTAATAAACTATCAGTTTAATTAGTTTAATACAGATTATAATATTAATTATTATAGATTTTTTATTGATTTAATTTTACAATTGAATTTTATAAGATATATATAAATCATATATATGAATAAATTATAAGTTTGTAAAATATAATGATCTTAATAATATCTATATAAGTTGATAATAACTCATAAAATATAAAATTTTTTATCATTAAATCTTTTTAATAATAGATAAAGGTTATAGTAATTTTGATTTACTAAAACTATTGAGTTTAAAATTAGATAATTAATGAAAACTAGTTTGTAATAGATAAGTATCATATTATTTATAAATAATTAGCTTTTAATTTAACATGAGTCATTAAGTTTTAATTAGTTAATTTGTATTATTTTCAACTATAATAATATTTTGTCTATACTAAAATTAAAGTTGAATTTAAATTTCAAGTTATTTAATAATATAGTGCGCTTAGTTCATATCTTTAGATTTGAATAAAAGTTTTATTTAACTTTTTATCAAGTAATATAGCTGAATACTAGTGTAAACCTATCATTTAATAATTTATGAAGACTTTTAGTTATAATTTTAATCCAATATGATACTTATTAGGTTAGTAATTAGATATACTAAATGGAATTAAAAAGTTAAGAATTATAAGGTAATAATGATTATAGTTAATATAGAAATAATTTATTATTATTTAAATATATTTTGTCAAAATCAGATAATTATAAAGAAATATGTTTATATAAGTATTAGTTTGACTATATTAGTTTATTTATTTAATAGCTTTAAATTTATATTTTTTATAAATTTTTATATTATTCTTAATTTTCATTTTAAGTTATTTAAATTTTATAATTTTTATAGAATTTTTATTGAAAATACTTATTAAATTTAATTTAATTAAATTAATTAATATAAATTATATAGTTTTTATATTACAATTATTATCATTATAATTTAAAATTTCTTATATTTTAATAAAATGAATTTATAACTCGATTTAATAGCAAACCTCCCATATATTTATCCGTAAAGTGTCATTAAACTATGTTAGTAAAATAATTTTTTAAATAATTTATTTATAATCAATATAATTAATTCAATATTTAAATATTTGATTATTTTATTATTAAAGAAAATAACATAAGGTAAATTAATTTTTTGTAACTATATTAATTTTATCTATTAAATTTATTTTGATAAGATTTTTGAAAATATTGTAAAATTTAATATATTATTATTATATACATTAAAAATTTAGAAATTTGATCTAATTAAAAAATATCTCTTTATAAAATAATAGATTAACAATACTCAATCATCAATCCTGATCGAAGGGAAACGTTTTTTTAATGTGAAAAATACATAAAAAAAATCTACAGGTAAAAGATCCATTTCTGCTTTAGCCTTTAAAAGTAGGCTAAGTTTGCGGGAAGTAGCGGATCAATTGAAACATTAAACTCCTCCTTGTTATTGAAGATATGCAGATATGCATCTGATTTTGTAAATAAACTTCATGTGATTTGTGTGTGTTCTCAAGAATAAATCATGTTTAAATGTCACAAAAGTAGCACATGAATTTGTTTGTTGACATCATTATATAACTCGAAAAAGGATCTAGCTTCCTTTATATAATAGCAATGTTTATCTCTGAACTTTATTTTTTTTAAAACAAAAGAGGTGCACGCTTAGCTTATCCAAATTAGATCAATATGCCGAAGGATTGTCTGCGTGACGTTATCACGCGAGTGTGACACGACCTTATGATCAATTTTTTTTTTTTTTTTTAAAACCTCGGCTCAAACGGAATAAAATATTCCTATTCTTGGATATTTATTTCCTGAATATAAATAAAATAAAATAAAATATAATATAAATATATTATATAATAATTATATTTATATAATATATATATAATATATATAAATCGTTTTTCGATCCTTTTTTGTCTTACAATCTCTTCCTTGAGTAAAAAAGAAAAAAAAAAACCAAAACAAAAATATGGTTTCTCCAGCATATGCCGAGCCTGTAGAAATCAGACGTGGAAAAAAAATCAACTCACCGAACCGTAATGGAGCACAAGATATTGGACTTAGTCCAAGTTCATTTAACCGTCAAAATAATATAAATCGTTTGGCAGCTTCTCCCCCATTAGCTCAGTCATACTCGCAGCTCTCAAAGTCTCAACCTTATTCTGGACAGAATGCACTAGACAGTCATCTTAGCAGTTCTGGAAAATTTCCTGTTACGGATTCTTCTGGATCCTTTAACCAGACACCGGAAACTTTTGCTATTGATATTCCCAAACAAAGGCAAGCCGAAATTGTCAAAAAGCATCTCGTCACCGAGGATGATCTTGCTGGTAATTCTGAACATTATGGAAGTTCAGGGAACAATCATGCACTTTATTCTACTTCACATAAATTACCTGGAGGTGATGCAACTCATGAGGTTTATAAATGGCATGCAGAGATAGAAAATGCCCCCATGAAGCGTACCCGTTCACATTCCTTACATTTGCCACGACCTACTGATCCAGATACTTCCAATATCAGGGAGCCGGGAGGCTTCCGTCGCCACCATGTTATAATGAAAGCAAGACAAGCTGGCAAAGAGCCACCGAATATAATCACTCGAAATTTCATTGATTTCTTAACAATGTATGGTCATTTCGCTGGTGAAGATTTGTCAGATGATGAAGAGGATGAGGATGAAGATGAGGATGATTATGATAATATTGTGATTTCAGAAGCAACTCCTTTGATTCCAAGAGAAAGAGCTACTGAAGGAGGCACTGCAACTCCTTCCAAAGCCGTGTTTTTGCTTTTAAAATCCTTTGTTGGAACTGGTGTTATGTTCTTGCCAAAAGCGTAAATATTTAATATATAACTCTATGCTTTTCTTTTATGCCTATACCTTTTACTAATGAATGCAAATTTTTCAACTCGATTATGATCATATATCATATAATTGGTTTCATATATCTTTAACAGATTTTGTAATGGTGGTATGGTTTTTTCTTCTGTCGTTTTGGTTTTTATAGGTTTAATATCTTTAGTCTCTTTCCTGCTACTGGTACAGACGCGATTACACGTTCCATATGGTTTTGGTGGTATGTAATTATCCAATCACCTTTTCATACCTTTGGTTTGCGTTAAACTTTCGTTTTATTCATCATTCATTTTGAACAGGTATTGGTGGGGTTTTATATGGTAATTGGATGAGGTTGGCAGTGTTATTTTCCATCACTATTTCTCAGGTAATATTGGATTTCGCAAATGCATCAATGGCTAAAGCTTCATATAATATTAACATATATACAACATATATTTTATCTAAATAGATTGGATTCGTGTGTGCTTATATGATTTTCGTCGCTAAAAATCTCAAGTCAGTCGCGGAACAAGTTATGGGTATCAGAACAGATTTATATATGTATATTATTGGACAATTATTTGTTTTTGTGCCACTCGCGATGATTCGACGTATATCAAGACTTTCTTTTACTGCATTAATTGCAGATGCTTTTATTATGTTTGGTCTTTTATATTTATATTATTTTGATATAAGTAAATTGGTAAAAGATGGAGTAAGTGATATTAAACCATTTAATCCTGAAGATTTTGCGTTATTTATTGGCACCGCTGTTTTTACTTTTGAGGGAATTGGATTGGTAAGTTCATATTAAATATGCGAATACACATACGTTGTATTGCAATTGATTATTCATTCATTTATATAATTGTTTCAATTTTAGATTATTCCCATTACTGAATCTATGAAAGAGCCCGAGAGATTCCCTGGTGTATTAACAGGCGTGATGGTTTTCATTACTGTTCTTTTCACGTCAATGGGAGCTTTGTCATATGCTACATTTGGCAGTGCTATTGAGACGGTAGTGATTATCAATTTACCATCTGATGATCCAATTGTTCAGACAGTTCAGTTCCTATATGCTTTAGCCATTTTATTATCAATTCCGCTTCAATTATTTCCAGCAATTAGAATTATGGAACAAGGATTATTTGAAAAAAGTGGCAAACATGACCCTTATGTTAAATGGCAAAAGAACATTTTCCGTTTCCTAACAGTTGTTGCTTGTGCTTTAATTTCTTGGGGCGGCGCTAGTGATTTAGATAAATTTGTTTCATTAATAGGATCATTCGCATGGTAAGCAAGCAATACTTTTTTCCATGTTATAAATTTATTTTAATACAAAAGTTATTAAATGATCTTTTATATTTTTGTAGTGTACCATTATGTTTCTTATATCCACCTCTTTTCCATTATAAAGCGGCTGCTCGTTCTTTTGGTGCCAAATCATTAGACGTTTTTATATTTATGTTTGGTGTTTTTTCGTTATTTTATACCACTTACATAACTATTCGCAAGTGGGGTGAAAATGAATAGATCTTGTAAGTTAATCATGTAATGCTTTTTTATTAATATTATAATGTTAAGATTCTTTGTATTCTTTAATATTTTGGTTACAAATAGGTTTATTTGGTATATAGAGATTAAGTAATTTGTAAAAAGAAAATTATAATTGATATTGAAATATATAGAAAATAAAAATTAATGCCAAAAAAAAGAGAATTTTTTTTTTTTTGTGAATTATATCTAATAAATTATAAAGCTAAATTTTTTACGAAAATAATTTGTATATAGTATTATTTTTTTTCTTTTCTTACTGAAATTTGTTATTAACGTGAAAAGAAAAAAAAATTTGGGGGGGCTAGCGTAAATTTTATTGTGATCCTTGGGAATTTACCCAATTAAGGAAATCGGTAACGCAAGCCACATCAAATTAGTGTTGGCTTATTAATATATACCAACTTAACTAAACTATATATAATATTTCCTACTTTGTCAACTATATATGATCTCGTTAAAATCAACGTTCTAATTCTTTCAAGAAATCGATTTTTTTCTCAACTTTTTTCATAAACAAAATATTAATCCAATTACCTATGTTCATGATCTTCAGGCAATAAAGGTCGAACTTCTTGTGAATCCGGTGTAGGTACTGAGAAACAAGGTGGAGGACTTATAACATTATTGAAAGTGAATGTACCCAGTACAAGAATAATAAATCCTACATGTATCAATAATGTGGTTAATATCAACATATAAATAAATAAATAAATATATGTATATATATAAAACTAAGGTCTTAATAAACTTACCAATTACTTGAAGCCAAGAGAAGCTTTCCCAACCAAGAAAGAGTGAAACCGTCCAAACCAATACGATACGAGAAGTATCAATAGTTGATCTTGCTGTGGCACTTAACCTTCTAGTAACCGATAAACCAAAGAAATTGAAAAATGCGATAGAGAAGCAGATTGCAATCCCTGTAATCCAAATTTGTTCAAAAGAAATGATCTGATTCCATCCTGCTGGAATATCAAAATACCCATCAGGATGATGTATTCCTATGACAAAGTATAATATTGTAGCACCAAATAGAACCGTTAAAAGTCCGAATATTCCTTCAAGTCCAACTGCACGTAAAGGTTTAACACGATATCTTTCCATAATTTTCTCCTCAATAACAAATTGGCTTGCTGTAAAAATTTGAGCGAATAGAACAAAGAAAACTCCAATAAGAGCATCAGTAGAAGAATTATTATTATCATAAGCGCTATTTGAATCCGTTATAATTATAGAATGGGTAGGATCAGTTGATGAAATGATTTCTGTTTCATTAACCGAAAGATTTCCAATCGTACCCAATACCTTTACAGAAGGGAATAAAATACTACTCATGCCAACAATCGAAACACCTAAAACCACAAGGAAAAGAGAAAACCAATGATATGCGTAGAGATGTCGACGAAGGAATAATACGGAGAAACAACCGGTGAATAATACAACTGCTCCACGAAGCATTTGATAAACTGATGCCGAGGTATAGATCAATCCGACGTTCATAAGCTTTACAAAAAAAAAAAAAAAATAAAATTATTAAATGAATTAATTAAAACTTTGATATAAAAATTGATTAACACGTACTGTAGTTCCACAAATATCGCATAATGTAGGCAAACAAAACAAAAATACACGCCATCCGGTCAATTCTTCAGTAGCACCATGGAATTCATCGTCATCAACTTTAATTACTTCATCGTCTTCAGCTACAACGGTAATTTCCTCGGAACCATCTGTCACAGTACCATCGGGACCCAAAGGAGCATATCTTCTAGTTTGATGGTATTCCCAAACCAAAATTGCATAAACTAATATGAAACACATCGTTTCTCCAACAAACATATTAAAAGTTTGCCATACTGGTTGTTCAAAGTATTCTGGATTTTTATTATCGCAATCTTTAACACACGTCATATCCTGGTATTTGTTCAAAATGGTATTGCAAACACCACTTATTAACATTCCCATAGTCAAAAGTAACGTTTTCGATCCCATTTTTCAAAAAACTGAATATAAAAAAATTGAGAGAAAGATATCAACGATTAATTTGACTAACAGAAAATGGTGTAGATAACAATGAATGAAATACCTTATAGTAAAATTGGTTAATACGTTTGAAAACCCGTTTTATTTACAAGTGGGCAATGCACAACTTAAAAAAGAAAAGATTGACAATTAGAGTTTTGATTACAAATTCGCCGAGTCTGATCAAAAAAAAAAACAAAAAATGATTACCAACAAGACAAGGGTCGTTCTGTTTAATCTCGGCTGAAAGTGAAATTTTTTTTTCAAAAGATCGGGGGTAAAAATTTCATTTTCATTTTGGATGATCTGCCGGGTTAAATAATTGATGTGCCATGAATCACGGGTTATTGATATATTACACCTGTTCATTTTGTACCATCCTAAAAATTGCACAGTTCGGGGAAGGCCAGAAATGACATCATTTATCCATTCACTCCGTTTAGAACAATCCATCCTTTTTTATTACTCCGCCAAATATGATATATTCGTGAATAGCTAATCGCTTGTCAACGTGATTTATTATTGTGTAATAAATAAAAGACCATGTGATATAGAAGAAGATTAGTGCAAAAGCGTTAGAAATAAATCTTTTGGGTACACTTCAATGGAATCTATTTAGAAGTAAAACTTTTCCGAATTTGAAAATTACACAATTAAAAAATATTGTACATCTTCTGACAAATAGACGCTTAATAATTAATTGCGTTTTATTGGATATGAAAGTCCTGGCAACCGCCAATAAGCTTGTAATGTTTCTTTCTTCCTACATATTAATCAATATCTCGATCTCCATCTTTGATCTCTAAGTGATTAATAATGTGCAACATTTCCGAAACACAAAAAAAACGCCCTATTTTTTTTTTCCTGATATATATCAACTTCCATTTTTTATTTAAAAACAACAGTATCCATTATTCTTCCACCAATAACTTTTGAATCTATTTTAAAAAACAAATCCAAGTTATACTAATACTGGTTATACTTTGTTATACACAAAGATACCTTTAAACAAATGTCTTCGTATCAATATTAAATTATACATCGTAAAAAAAAATTTATAAAGTAACTTGTGAAATGATAACTATGAATCCAAGTTATACTAATACTGTTATACACAAAGCAAAAGACATCTTTAAACAATATACATCGTAAAAAAAAAATTTATCAAGTAACTTGTGAAATGATTTCACAAATACATATCCAAGTTATACTACTACTGGTTATACTTGGTTATACACAAAGCAAAGAGCTTTCAACAAAGCTTTATATCAATGTTACATTATACATTGTAAAAAAAATTTATCAAGTAACTTGTGAAATGATTTCACAAGTAACTTGATTGATGATTCTTCTATCTCAATATAAAATTCATCGCTTAAATCACCTTTTTAAACTCTGATATTTAACATCATACTTAGAATAAAATTTTTGTGATTTTGATAATAAATTTATATACATGAAATAGTTATTTTCTTATTATCCTATATGTAAACAAATATAATTACATTATATTATAATATTATTAATAAAAATTATTTTTTTAATAAATTTTTCGATTTTCATTTGGTAATTTCCGCACTTAACATTTCTTATATATCATTAGTATATAATGTTGCGCACTATCCATCACAATTTTCGCACAAGGTCTTGAAAAAATATGGACCACGTCAAATTTATTTTTACAAATAAAAAATATATTTAATAATCAATTTTTTTTTTTTTTACGGTAGATGACATCATTTTTAATGGTAATTTTCGTCAGATGATATCATTTTTTTATTTAGATAAATAAACGATTTTCAACCATCACAACATTTTATTTTTCTTCTCACACTTTTATATAAACAAATTAAAAACGAAAAATTTTCTTTGCTATTATTTGAAAAAGTTATTATCAATAAGGTTTTCAAAAAAAAAAAAAAAAAAAAGAGGGGAAAAGAGCTTGATTTTGGTATAGGTTCGGTCTTCAGTCTGACTTTATACTCGATATACCATTGTCTTTCGGTGAACATTAAAGACAAGTAGAAAACTTTTTCTTTACGTGCAATATTCAGAAGTTTTTCTGATTGTCTATAAGGACTATCGTTCTGAAGGATGAATGGTTATATACCTTCTTTATACAAGTGGTTAAATTAATATTTAAAGTATGCAACCAAAATTTCTAATTAACTTCTTATGAAGCCCTTGGGTTAGAACTTTGTAAGGTTCAACTTTAGATATGTTGGATATAATGCGCATTTTAAATGCTAACAATTATCTAGTGACTATTGTCAAATGTATCATATGTTTAACCAAGTTGTACTGACTATTAGCAATACTAGCTAGAAAAAAAAATAGGGAAGACTTGCGTGATTTCTATGATTGCATTTGATATATTCCACTAGTAGATTTGTTACATTTATTGTCTGCTTGTTTAGATTCAGTCTAAATTTTTTTTTTTTTATAATAAACAAAGATATGGATATGGATTAACATATTGCAAAGTACTTGGTGAATCACCGTCATACAAATTGGAGTATGTCAGGAATCTTACAAGATTTATCTGGAAAAATTGACTTCACAAATGTTGATGCTACAAATATTCTTAATGCCTTTCAACAACACTTAAAAAATATATTTAATAGCCGAAATGTCTTTAAGCGTGCGCGAACTAAGGCTAGTAAATTATACAAACCTTGGATTTAGATGAATTAACACTCCTTTTAAAAGGATTGCAGGTTAGCTTTCAGAGTTTACTTAGTGCCAAATTCTAGTAAATTTAACTTACACTATTCACATATACTCTCACATTCTCACTCACTTACCCTTACTCTCACTCTTACTCTCACTCTCTCTCTTACTTTCACTCTCTCTCTTCTCTCACTCTTACTCTCATTCACTCTCTCACTCTCACTTACTCTCACTTTCATTCTCTCTCACTCTCTTTCACAGGGTCAAGAGAAAGATCAATGAACAAACTCTTCTCATTGTTCTGAACTAACTATGATCAAAAAAAAATGTCTTATTATACTTGTTACCCATACTATATGGTATGGGATAAAGTCCAATCCCATCCCATCCCAAATCTCATTCATTAAACTAAAACTTTAACAAATAATATCATCATAATTAATGATAATAATTTAATGATATTTTAGTTCATTAGCTTCATTTTTATGAGCAGATTTAAATAGTTATGATTTTATTTTTATAAGTGAAATAAAGATAGCACTGCAACTAGTTGCAACTATGTGATGCTTATTTGTCACAGTTGCAACTAGTTGCAATCCAATTTTTATTATTGTTGCAACTAGTTGCAATCCTATGATGCTTATCTGTTACAGTTGCAACTAGTTGCAGTGTTATCTTTAAAATAAGATATTAATTAAAATATACTTAAAAATATATTATAAATTAAATGGAATTTGGGATTTGAAATTGGGATTTGGAATATAAAATATAGGATGTAGCATTTTAAATATAGTATGAGATTTGGGATGGGATAGGATTCCATAGTATGAGATATGGCAGCAACTATATGTTTGATTTTTATATCATTCATATAGAAAAATTAGAAACAAAAGTAAATGAGTTAGAAAAATAACTTCAATCTTAAGTTAAAAGGTTAGTTGATTTAATACAAAATGAGAATGATTTTTCTTTTACCCTTTTAAAAGAAGAAGTAAAGAAAATTTTGACTTATCAATTGATAAGTAAAAATGATGAACTGGAAAAGATCATTAATAATATTAAAAGAAAATTAAATGAAAGAACTTGAAATTGGTTGGATATTTTATTTGAACTGAAGAGAATGTTAATTGATGATGAAAATAATTCTATTTTTAATATGCAATATTAAAGAGTTAAAAACAATTTAATAAAACAAATAACTGAAGAAGAAATTGAAATAAACTGGATTAAATGATTAAATTAGAAAAATTACAATTACAAAATTAAGCTTAAGGGATACAAATTCTTAATCTAGAAAATATACAAACTAACTCTTAAACCTAGTTTTAATAATAGAAAATTGCTATAATTAATGAAAAATAATATAATAATAAAGTATACTGACTGTGCTTATTTTTAGTTTTATTTTTTATCACTTTTATATTATTACTCTAGGATTAAAGATTATCCTTTTTTTTTAAAAAAATCAAAAATAGGTCTTTTTAATAATTTTCACAATAAAAGTTTTACTTTCTACTTTATTGCTCTTACTTATTTTCATTATTATTGCTGCTAAAAATAATATATCAATTTTTTAAATAATACAAACTAAGCATAAAAATAACCAGTATTTTACAATCAAATTTCAGATAAATATATATATAAATATATAAAACTGGTTACAATTATGATTGAGATTTTATCGTGTATGATTATATAAAAATAGTTTTAAATTAGAGTTATACAATATTAACCTATAAAGAAAGATGTTTTAGACCAATTGTTAAAAAATGAAATGAATAAGAAGGTTCTTTATTATAATAAAATTGTTAATTTAGATTACATTTTAATCATTTGCATAAATTTTTATTCGTCTAATATTTGTATGATTATTCTTTATCGCACTTAAAATATTATACTTTATTGTTTTTCATAAAATATTATAGAACAATAAGTTTAAAAGAAGGAAACATCTCATATATAACCCATAAAAAATAAAGATACTTATGCTATTTAATGTTTTTACAATATAATTTCTGAGATAAATTATCTTTATTTAGGCTAAAAGTTTTACAATTATGTCTATATATTTTACTACTAGAGTTACTTTTTCGTAAAGTCAGATTTAACCTTTCTCGGCATCCTCTTTCAAAAAAGCAATGACGTAACTATTTCCTTTTTTTGTTATTACTAAATTCTTGAGGCAAAATTAATAGAAATAAAAAATAAAAAGGAAAAGAAAATAATTAATTATTTCTATAAGAATGTTCTGTTACTTTAATTTTGTGCATCTATAGAAGAATATTTTGAATGTCATAATAAAAATAAATTATATATACAGTTAGACCTGTATATAATCGTATTGTATATAGTCACCTTTATATAAAAACACATTTTTGTAAAACAGACTTAAAGTATATTAAATTACCTCTTTATAGTCATAAATCAATTATAGTCACTATTACACAAAATTCTTAACGTACATATCATTTCTATTAGAAAATCTACCTCTTTATAATCACAAGGTTTTTGATTGGTTTATATCAAAAAGATCTGATTGGTTGTATATCATAGTTTAAAAAAGTTTGATAAGATTGATAATCAATAATTTTATATAGATTTTAAATGTAACACACTTAAAATATAATACTTTAAAATGTAACGCACAAATGTTATAATTTTTTCATTCTATAAAGAGTTTTTTTTCTCGTATTATATCAATATATTGAATAAAAGAGAGTGATGTTTAAAATGTCATGCTTTTGTGAGAAATTCTTTTTTTATTTTTTGGTGAACCCCTTCTAACATTCACATCCTCCTTCTCACCAAGTAGTATTTCCTCCCTATAATGTCTGTTGATCGTCTCAAAAAAGCCGTTCAGCAATAAGTGTTAGCCTTAAATACCAAATTTGTGAATGGTTAAATAAAAATAAAAAACAAGAGGAAATTGCTGCTCATTACAATGAACAAAACCTAATTCTAAATATTAATCATAGTACTGTGATAAAGATATTGGCACAAAGTGAAAAATGGAGTACTATATTAGAAATTGAAGGTTCTAAAGAAATTTATAGACAAAAAGGAGTCAAATTTCCAGAACTTGACAAAGCTATGAATTTGTGGATAAAAAATGTAACAGTAAATGGTGTGATCCTAACAGATGTATTAATAAAAGAAAAGGCAAAATTTTTTGCTAATGCATTTTTTATACAAAAAGATGAGTTAGTATTTTCTAACAGTTAGTTAGATAGCTTTAAAAAATATAATAATATTTGCTAGTATCAGATACATAGAGAATCTGGAAATGCGCTAATAGCATCTTTACCAGAAAAAAGAATTAAGCTTTGTCAGCTTTTGAGCCAGTATACTCTTGATAGAATTTACAATATTGATGAGACGGGTCTTTATTATAGGATGTCTCCAAATTAAATACTTTCAACTAAACCAGTTCGTGGCGAGAAGAAAGACAAAATGCAAATTACAGTTCTTCTTGATGTAAACGTAATAGGAACTAATAAACTTAAACCATAAAAAATTGGTAATGCGAAACGTTCAAGACCTCTTTCAAAAATTAATCTAGAATAGCTTCCAGTTCATTATTGTGAGAATTCAAAGGCATAGATGAACTTAACAATTTTTGAAGAAGTTCTTCGTGAATTGGATAGCTATTTTAGAGTAAAAAATAAAAAAATCTTGCTTTTAGTTGATAATGTACCATCACATTTTGATCCACATTATTTACCGACTGAGCAAGATGTAGATAATGATGAAGAGACTGAATCGATATCTGGTAAGTTTAAAATTTAAATTCTTTTTATCTTTTCGTTTATGATATAAATTTTAATATAACTTACTATTAGAATTCATTATTGGAAAAATTATAGTTTATTAATTGTCATATACACATTTTTTTATTATATAATTTTTTTGTTACATAATTTTTTTGTTACATTTTTTTTTATTATATATTTTTTTTATTACATATTTTTTTTGTTACATTTTTTTTTGTTACATATTTTTTTATTGTTATAAATAAAATTTATTTATTATTACATAATAGACATGATAATTAGCAAATATTTAAATGAAAATAACTTACCTAAATTTTTTATATAGGAAATCAAACTTCAAGAGGCTGTAGTAATCGTAGATCTAGAGACTATGGTAGAAGTTATAGTAGAGGTCGTGGTGGAGGTCATTATGATGGAGACCATAATAGTGAACCAAGTAATTGTAAATCTGAAAGTCGCAGACCTAGTATTTTTCAGCTTCAATTAACTCATATCAAAGTGGCTTTTTTACCCCCCTAATACTACAAGTCATTTTCAGCCACTCAATGCTGAAATAATTGCAAGCTTTAAAAGTCATTATAAGAGGAATTTTGCCGTTATATGTTAAACCTCTTTGAAGATGGCAAAGATATTAACAAAGAAAAAATCAACATTAAAGAAGCAATTAATTATTTAGTAGATGCATGAGAATAAGTAACTGAAGAAACTATAAATAACTGCTGGAAAAAGACCAGAATCTTACCTTCCTTAACTGATGAGGATATTGATAATGTAACACAAATTCAACAAAATTTTACAGATCGTGAAGCAGTAAATATTGATCAAATCATTGAAGAAATTGAAAAATTTATTGATGATTCTTATAATATTTTATTAAAAAATGCATTAACTAATTTCTTTCATGAATTAGAAGATATTCCAACTGAAAAAACTCTAGACGATAATGATATTATACAATTAGTTCAAGAGGAAATGCATGATGAAGATAACACTAATGATGATTCTGAAGAAGAACCATTGCTAGTATCTTTGAATAAAACTTTAAAATCCTTACAAACTTGAATTGCATTTTTTAATCAGTAACAATTAGACGAATTTAGCATTGAAAATGGTCAAATTTTTAAAAAATACTTAAAAATAGTAAAGTGGCTTGAACTTTAATCTTAAAAACAAGTTCCAATTACTAATTTTTTTAGCAGTCATGAATTCAATAATTGATTTATAAGTTTTAATAAATATAATAATAAAATTGATTACAACTGGAATAAATCATATAAAAAATAAAATTAAAGTTGTATTTTTGATTTTCTAATGGAATTTCACAATGATTTACAATATATTTTATTTGTGAAACCAATTTAACCTTTAAATAATCATCACATATTTTTTTTAATATATTTGTGACTATATAGAGGTAAATCTTTTACAATCACACCTTTATATAGTCATTCATTTTTATGGAACCAATTATATGACTATATACAGGTCTAACTGTATCTCTATATAATAGAGTCATTTAAAATTTAATAATTTTTAAGATGTGATATAGGAATATTTTAATGATATAAGTATTAAAAATTTATAATTTATATCATTAAGTTGCATGTGACTTCATAATATAATTATATTATAAAGTTATATGCGACTTAGCTTAGGTTATAAAGGCAACTTCATAGTCTATTGATAGCTTCATAATATAATGATAACTTCATAGTTTACTGGTAACTTCATAATATAATGATAATTTCATAATATAATAGTGATATCATAATCTAATTCATGATCTGGTGATAACTTTATAACCTACTATTTCATACTCTAATAATGACTTCATAACCTACATATGAGTAGCTCCTTTACGTTTATAATATTGTTTCATCTGTTTCTTGTATAATATAGTGGTAACTTCATAGTCTAATAGTGACCAGTAGTATTTTAATTTAATGGTGATATCATAATCTAATAGTGACTGCTTTCTTTTTGTTCCTAATCCGTTTACATAATAAAATCTATATTGTTGATTTTAGCTTTCCAGTCTTCTTTAAATATCTGATTCTATAATGAGGGTATTGGCCCTCTATGCTAGTTTGAATACTAGTTCTTTATTAATATTTTGCATTTATTTAGTTGCCTTTTATTTTTGATTTGCTTACTAGCTTGCTATATGACTTTTTTTTCAAAGGATAAAAAAATTAATTAAATATACATTAGTCAAAATATGATACTTAGACATAAATTTAGTTAAGTCAAATATGGGTCTAATAGCATTTTAATATGCATCAAATTGAAGTCTATAGTTCTGGTACAATTAAATAGCCAATAGTCGTATATTCAGACAGATTATTCAACTAGTATTAATAATAAATTTGATCAATATTAGTAACTTATTCAAATTAAATTCAAAAATATTATTTATATATAGTATATATTATTATATGTATAACATGTCTAATATATAGCTATTTAACAATTTTTTAGTAATATTTATATGTATATTATATATTTATTATATTCAGATTATTCTTAATACAATTAGCAAATTATTTGTCATATTAATAATTTTCTATTTCAGTAAACTTTTTTTTGCCTTTTCGATTAGTAGTAGCTCTTTCCTAATGTTAGTTGTAATATACAATATAATATTAGTTCTCAAATATAAAAATATGAAACGAATTATTTCATTTACTTTAGGTATTGTTATAAAAAATTCGTTCATTTCATCAAGTTGCATTTCATTTAGTTGCATTTCATTTATTCTAGCCGATGCCATAGTAGATGATTCACTTCTTTCGTCATAATCTTCAATCTCTTCTGCGAAGAACAGGTTGATTAATTAATCTTTATCATTAATATTATCTTCTGCATCGAAATAATCATAATTAATAAATTCATTCATCTCATTTGTTTCATCTGTTTCATAATATTTATTATTATTGTTCGCCTACTCAGGTATATTTTCAGGTGGTTTACTTGAGATAAAATACACCTCGTCATTATATATGTATTTCTGTTACTTCTTATTGTAAACCTGCTGTTCAGCCATCAGATCTAACACGTCTTGAAGTAATGACTTTAACTATCAAAAGCAAAGATTAAAACAAAGTTGAATAAATATTATATGAACATATATTATAAAATAATATCTACCTTTTGTGAACGTCACGGATGATCATAAACGTGAAGAAATTTCTTTTCTTCAGAGTTCCTTGTATAATATTTATCTTCTGAATCAAATTGTTCAGGTGAGTAATAATCATTTTGTTATAGAATGGATATGACTTTGTTCTTATTGAATCCTTGAATACTTTTATTACACATCTTAAATAAGTTAAATGTTGCCTTTATTCGTCTATTTTTTTTCTGATAAATATTATTAATAACGGTATTAAAATAAATATAATAGGTATATATCTAATCAATTAAATATTTACCTCAGCAAGACGAGTATTGGCATGCAACCTTCTATCAACTTTTCTTAATGTTCCAGCTTATCTTTTTTTAATCTATCTCTACGATGTTTATGAATAGTTTTAAGTCAATTAGACAGTTGAGTGACTGATGGATTGAAGACACCTTTCATCATTCTCTTCAATTCTAAAATCAGATTCTCGTATATAGTTGTCACTTGTTCAGAAAACATTTTCTCATAATTCAGTTGATATTCAGCCGGTATCTGTCCTTTAATCAGGTTTTTCATCTCAGCCTATAGCAGAAAAGTTACATGTAATATATATTTAAATAATTAAACTAGTCATATATTAAAAAATACTTATTTTAGCCACCGTAGTATTAGATTCATCTGGCAATATTGGTCTGTCCACACTTGACATTCTTGATAACTCATAAGGATTATTTTCAGAAACTCGAACTTTGCAAAAAATGGGACAATTCTGTTTTTAATTTATCATTTTCAGCTATTAGCTTGTTATTTTCATTTCCAAATTGTTCGTTGAAGATTCAAATTATAGAGTTTTCTTCTTTCAATAACTGAATTCTTTCTTCTAGATTATTCATATTTCTTCTTAATTCGACTTCTATTTCTCGTTGTTGTTGCATTTCAGCTTGCAAATGAATATTTTCCTTTTTTGAATTCTCTATTTCCAGATTATCTGTTTGAATTATTTAGTTTTTATACTTAGAAACATAGATATAATTTAATAAACATCACAATAAAATTGACTTAATTATCACCATGTTTATTACTAATTGACCTTAGGATTCTAATATTTAGATATCTCTTGATTATCTCTTCAGATTGACATATTGGAGTGGTTGTTTGAAGTACTATAAGTATTGTCACAGTTACCAGGTAAATTAGCGCAGTTATTGGCTAAGCTGTTAAGCGAACTGAAGTGGTTGTTGAGGTTAAGTGAACTGAAGTAGTTGTTTGAAGTGCTGTAGGATGTTTTAATACAGTTAGACGAACTTGAGAACATATTGCTGTAGTTACTTGATGAACTTGAAAACGTGTTGCTGCAGTTATTAGGTGAACTGGCGCAGTTATTGGCTGAGCTATTACTAGGTGAACTGGTATGGCGAAGGCAGTGTTGTCATAGGACATTGATGGGACACTGATAGGATATAGATGAGACAGTTAGGATATTTGGGATATAGTGTGGGACAGGTTGGGATATATAGCTGGAACAACAAATCTCTAGGACATCAAAAATGTACATTATTAGGCAAAGGTTGTTGAACTGGTATAGGTTGTTTAATAGGTTTTGGTGGTGAAATTTGTGAAGTAGTTGAAATTTTGCTTGACCTTGTATAATAATATTTTTTTGATGGTTTCATATTAGAAATGTTATCATTCGTGAGAAAAAAAATGTTTGACATAGAAAATTCAACTTATATTTATATTATTCTTTGTCATTAATCATAATATTTAAAGATTTCGGTAAATTCAACTTATATTGATCATGATTTAATGATATTGACTTAAATTCGACTTAAATTCAATATATTGATTATGATTAGTTGAGTTACTTAAAAATATTAATAAAATTTTAAAAATTCAAATTAAAATAATTAAATAATTCAACTTATAAATTGTATATATTACGATATCATTTATTATTACTTCATTCATCATTTTGTTAAAATAATAAGAAAACGATCTATTACGGATATTATAAAAATTATGCAAGCTCTTTGAAATCAAATTCATCTTTCATAGAAAATGTTAAAATTACAATAAGAGCATCAAAGACAAAGGTTCGATATTTTTGCGACAAATGTAAAGGAAAACTGGTTGATCTATATATAAAAAATGCAAACGAATAAAAGGAACAACTGATTTCTTTAGGATTAGGGCAGTTAGTACATTCATTTATTAATAAATCATCAATATCACAATTAATAGTCAAACCAGTCAACGAGGAATATCTAACACAACAATCAATAATTGATAATGACGATGCGCTAGAAGAAATAATTGATGATAACATTTAAAAAAACAAACTTTTACATTTCTTTTACGTAAAAAGAAAAGAATAGCAACCTTTCGATATATCATCATGTATAATGAAGGTAATTTTGAAAATTCTGAAGATTCTAATAATAATTCATCAACTGAAGATGAAAATGAAGATGATACAGATGATGGAGATGATATGGAAGATGGTAGAGATAATAATGAATTTTTGAATGATTTCAAAGATTATTCCTATCTTATGTTCGATATACCAGATGCTTCAGAGTTACCAAAACAAGATTGAGCAATGTGGATTTTAATATGGATAATGAAGTTCAGGTTGAATTTGAAATTACCAGATACCACAATTGAAGTATTAATAAATTTGTTAAAATTATATTAAAAGAGTGCAGAGGTTCTGAATATGAATCATTTCCAAAATTCTTATATATAGCGAGACAAACTCTAGATATAGTCGATCAATTCATATATTTTGCAGCTTGGTAAAAATGTTACAAATTATATAAGAAAGATGATATAACTAATATTCAACAATTGATCACGAAATGTAGCTATGTAGAATTTCTTAATTCAGTTACAAAGCAATTTAAACAATATCAAACTCCTTTAGCAAAACAGATTACTTTAAACAATAGTATATCATTCAGGCTTGAATTAGTCTATCTAGTTACAAGTATCCAACATCAACTTTCAAATATGTTTCTTTGACTAGGATTTAAAAATTCCTTACAACATTAGACTAATTGTTTATAACATAATAATATCTTATCAAATGTTTATGATGATCAGATATGGCGAAATTTCAAGAAATCATCTAAAAAAGACTTGAACTATTTTTTTGACCGAAGAAGGCTGACAATCATCTTAGATTAATTATTAATTTGAACTAGTTCCAGCCTTATGACAGAGCAACCTATAGTACAGGAGTTCTATATGCCACATTATATAATTTACCTTATAACATTCAGTTTTAGCCTGAAAATATAATTATACTTGGCATATTACCAGGATCTAATGAGGTTAGCCTGCATAAGATAAACCACTATCTTTCACCTATAATTACAGAATTTAAGTTACTTTGGAAAGGAATAACTCTTAATCATACGAACAAATATCCAAGTGGTAAAGATATTCGAGCAGCATTGATTTTAGTTTCATGTAACATTCCTGTGGCTCAAAAACTATGTGACCACGTATCTGCTCTCATGTCATATCACAGAAAGTGAATTATATTGACAACCAACATAATTTTGACAGTATATTAAATATAAATAAATAGTTCGTTGTAAAAGATTTAGCAAGATATCGACAAAATGCTTTGAACTGGAGACGATGCAAAACCAATGTCAAACAATCTATATTTGTTAAAAAAAATAGCATTAAATGGTTAAAACTGCTACGTCTAACGTATTTTAACCTGATTAGATTTATTATCATAGACTTTATGCATTGTCTTTTCTTAGGCATTGCTAAATGGATAGTAAAAAGAATATGGATTGATAAAAATATATTAAATCAAAATGCTTTTCAGTCAATACAAAGGAAAATGATTGATTTTTAAGTACCAACTGATTTAGGATGGGTACCTGGTAATATTCATGAAGGTGAAGGATTTTCTAATTTTACAGCAGACCAGTGGCGAAACTTTTTCTTAATATATGCCACAGTGTTATTATGGAATCATCTTTTACCAAAAGACTAAAAAATTCTAACATATTTTGTCAGAATGTGTAGAATTTTAGTTAGACGAATTGTAGAAATCGATGAAATAGATGAAGCTGATAGTGGATTAATAGAAATAATAAAACTGATCGAAAGGCATTATGGTGAAGGAAAAATAACACTGAATCTTTACTTTTTGCTACATTTATACGAATATACTTATGATTATGGCCCTTTATACTCATTCTGATGCTTTTCATTTGAACGAATGAATGGCATATTAGGTAAGACAAATTAAATGCTAATTTTTAATTTTTTATTTTCTTTATTTAATAGTTTTATTATTTTATTAGGATCATTGCCTAATAGTCAACATTAGATCAAAACTGAATTAATGTACTGATTGATGACCAATGCAAAAATAAATGATATAATCAGTTTTAGTTTAGAAGTAAAAGGCTTGAATTACTTAATATCAAATCTTCTATTAGGTTTCTTTCTGATGCTGATAATTTTTCAATAGAAGAGATGTAGCATTTCTTAATGAACTCGAAGAATACATTAAAATTACCTAATACTAGTTTCAAAAATTTTCCAAAAGAGTTTCTACCATCACATTCTGAAAACGTTCAGCTTGAGGAATTAATATATGATTTTCTTATCGAATATTACATAGATACATATATAAATTTAACATTTAGAAAATAATTTACAAACGATTTACTCAATTCGACAATAGTTGTTAATAAGGTGAATCAGTATGGGAGATGTCAAATTGACATAGAAATTTTTGAAAATACTGCTTCTGCGTAATATATTAAAAACTCTTTTATTTTGGTCAAATTTATCAATCGTGATGGGAGAAGTATTAATACCTATCCTGGCCAAATTCAATATTTTTTCAAACATAACATTCATATAAACTCATAAATGTTAACACATAAATTGGCCTATATTAGATGGTATAAAGCAGTTAATTTATCCTCAACTTGATTTTACTTTAATATTAATGATAATGCTAAAACTTGCAATGTCGAGTTGTGGGAAAATAGTTTTTACCTAATCAGTAAAGACTGTATAATCCCAATACATAATATTTTAGGTTGAATTATACCTGTGAAATATAAAGTATCAAATCAGTCTAATGCTAAAGAGTACTTAGCAATTGTTTCACTAAATAGGAAATTTCATTTGGGTTGAAGTTCGAATAATTATTATTCTATTTGAAAATTAATAATAAAATTTAAATATTTCGTTATGATAAATTTTGACTATTCTAATAATTTACTTTTATTTGTTATACAGATCATATGGTTATCATTCAACTATTATTCAGTAAAGTCAAATACAAGTCTAAATATAGGTCATTTACTAATAGTATTTGAATGCTCTTGATTTTAGTTTAATATAGGCCGAATTTTAATATAGCTGAATTTTTACTTTTTGACTGGTAATATGATATAACTAAACTCATTAGTCTATTGCATAGAATTGAGAATCTAGGTTTGAATGAAGTTAATTTGAAAATCATTTGTAAAAAGAAAATTAATGGCCATACTTTCCTTAAAACTAGTAAAAAAGATTTTAAACAATATGGTCTAGAAGCTGATCCTATCATAACAGGATGACAGATCACATTAAATGGCTTACATAATATCACTGGCTAAGTTTAATTCTACTTTTTGACTACCTATTTACTATCAGAAGCGGAGGTCGAGGTATTATGCTTTTCAGAGGTATAATAGGTATTATTATGGCTGACCCATTTGTTTACCAGAAGTGTGTACCATTATAAATGCTTATGTGCAATCATTTTTTATGTTATATGTATGCCAATTTACTGCGTTTTCAATTTTAGGTACTTTCTTGTCACTTTTAAATAACTTTTGAGTAACTTTTGAGTAACTTTTGAGTAACTTTTAAGTAATTTTCAAGAAATTATATTCAGGTTATTTAATTACTAAAATAGTGTCAGTTGATTTTTAGGTATATAATTTGAGAGATCAAAGATGATAACATAGTAAAATTTTTATAATAAATTACATATTTGCCTACCTTAAATGTTCACATATATCTGGGTATATTCTAATGATAGAGTAAGTAAGTTCTATTATTTTATATAAAGTTTCTTTTTGAGAATTACCTACTCTAAATACATAATATATGTCATATATGTCTAGATATATACCATTGAGATGTAGCCTTTATGCTATATCTGGATACATACTAGTGATAGTGTAGTCTTCTTCCATAATTTTGTATAATATTTCTGAAGAAGACTACTCTAAATATTACCTATTAGGAATATATTTATTCGCGATTTGCTTATCAACTTGCTATGTATTTTTTTGCATATCAAAAAAAAATAATTAAACATTTCTGAATTTTATAGAAATAATATAACCTTTCAAATTAATATCATATATACACTAACTAATTTTAACCAAACTAATCGCACTAGAACTGTTCGCTACAATAGTGTTAGATCTTTAGCTGATATCTTATTGCACAATAATATTGTGGCAGAATATAATAACAGGATGACTACTATACTTTAATAATGCTTATCCAATAAGCATCCTGTACACTTTATGTCTTCTGAAGTCAGTAATGATATCGAGAAATACTCCTCCTATATTTTGTGTATTATTAGTACTTTGATTAATAGGTAAAAGACAGTCATAAATATTACAGGCATCGAGCCTTTCTTTGATATCGTAGTACCTGAAGAGATATCAATATCTATATTTAAGATCAAATTGATAAATATACATTACCTAGAAATAAGTTTGCACAATCAGTTTTTTGAATTTTATTCGAAATTGTATATAATAAAATCAATTGATTTTGGTATCAATTGAAAGCCCTGATTCT